>JAUTBS010024406.1:0-22155 GCA_032361285.1 Aequorea victoria
GAGAAGAACATCGACCGAACACTGAAACAGTAACTCCGCGAAATCAGCCAAGAGATCACCAAGGATCCCGAGAATATTGGCATACAGACGAATGATCAGGGATTCTCCCCCATCTCCTCCAACCATCAACAAGCATGAGGCAACTATAAATAAAGAGGATCCTAACCCTAAAAGGTACGCCACTCCTTCCATGATCCAGCATTCATAGCCTTTCTTCTCCTTTTTTGATTGCCTGTCGTACTGACTTAAGTATCGGAGCCTATTAGGCCGGCACCCCACCGGTGTCTAGTTACTCATTCTTTTCAGGTCCCATTGACGAAGCATTAGATCACAGAATCAATATCAACAAACAGAAGTTCGATCGAGGTATTCTCCAACCGTCCAGATTCAGGTACCAACAACTATATTTTTCATGAAGGGACCAAACACTGGTTGTACACGGAAGGGGGTCTAAAAGATACTACAACAAAATCTGTCGATATAAGGGTTTGTTTGGTAGAATCATCACACCTCAAAATATACTTGATAAATTAATTTCTGTAAAACGAGGGTGAAACTAGACTCATGTATCTATCTCTGGATATGTGGATCATCATAAGGAGATTTTTGTGGAGAGAGATATAAGGGTTCAAAGTGAGCTCCGATTCTGCCTCTCTGTCACAAAAGTTTCTAGATTGTCAAAGGGTTCAAAAATACATTTTGGGGCCTAACCAAAACTCACACATGCTCAAGACACCTTAAACAATCTCTGGTACAAACAAATTTTTAATTAGGGCTTGTTTGGTTCACACGAAAATTGTTGGGAGGGCTTAATTAACATTTTGTCCTTCTTTGTTTTACACCTTCTTAACAAACCATCAACATCTCCTATTTCTACACAACCAAGGCATGTCCAAGCATATCATAATAACATCATATAAGCATAAGAAGGTTCATAACTAGTTCCTACATTACTTGTTCTTCATTTGTGGTTCTATTAAAAGTTTCATAGAACATGGTTTTAAACAACATTCATGGTTTCAAGTCCTTTGTTCATCTTTGATTATTTTTGTCCACTAACTTTTATCTTATAGAATAATGGATTTAAGAACATGATATTAGAAAAATAAATGAATAGTTTTAGGAGTTTCTTACTTGTTGTTTTTTCTTGGTTAGAAGGTTGGACCTACCTTTTGTATTAACCTACTTTTTCTCCTTCTTCTTCTTTCTTCTCCTTCTTCTTCTTCTTCTTCTTTTTTTTTTCTCCTTCCTTCTCTCTTGGGTCTGCCGTGCCACTTGAGGGTTAGAGAGAGAGTGGGAAGTTGGTAAAATGAGAGAAAAGGTTTGGGAGAAGCTAGGTATTTATAGGCACAATTTTCCTAATTTTGGAATTAATTTAAATCTCAATTTAGTCATGTTAGCTCACTATTTGATGACCTAATTAGACTAAAATTTCATCCAAGAGGACATGGGTACTATGACACAAATAGTGGATGGGATATGAGAGGTTATGATGAGAATTTGGAGAAGAAAAATGCATTAATTTTTTCTTTAGGTAGTTTTCTCCCATAATTTAATTAACCTACATATTCTTATCTTCTTAAAATATATTTAAGTGTATAATTATCTTCCACAATAATTTAGTTAGTGTAGAAGATGAATTAAGATCCCAAACAAGCCTTACTTATCCAACACTCAAACATTACATCAAAGCTTACCTCCCATTTTCTATTTTTCAAAAATAATTTAAATTAGTCACATCACACTTCACTCCATGGGGCTGCCGGCCAAGGGGTATAATTAACCTTTAAAAATTGTTTTATTTTGTTATTTTTATAATTTAGATAATTAATGTGGGTCCCATTTTAATATTTGATTACAATTTAGCCTTTTATGTAATTTTTCAAGACTTAGTTTATGAAATAGATTAAATTTATTTAATTGGGCTCTAGAATTAAAATCTAATCCATTGATTTAATTTATGAGTTCATGGGCTTGAATTTTCATGTTGGACTTTAATCCAAAATCTCATGTTTAGGTTAATATAGGTAACCGAATGTTGTTTATCTAACTTGACTTTAAATTTAATTGAGTTCTAAGTTCAAGACTTAATTTTCTTAATCATTCTTAGTGTTAAACCTTTAATTAATACTATTAGGGTTTATATAGTTAAATTTTAGAGTTTGAACATTTGTTAAACTAATTAGGGTAAAATTATGACTAGGTTAGGTTTTATGAAAATCCGAGTTATTACATGAAGTGAGTGTCACTAAGCCCTATAAAAGAACTCAAGTGCTCGAAGAACGCATCATCAGTAGCCGAGGTCCTGATAGGCTGTTCGGGGTCCACGACATTTTGGATCGGGGCCGTCGCCATCGGGATCATAGTAGTCAGGTCCATCCCGTGACCCACGCTGTCTTGCACGTGGCTCATGCCACTGTACATTTGATCATTGTTGTTTGCCATTGGAATTTAAAAGGTTGGAAGAACATGAGAGAGAGACGAAAAGGTTTGCAAGAGTGGCAGAAAGACGGGAGAGTCAAGAGAAACCAGTGAATGACTCGTCTAAAACCTCCGTGACCTTAACCAAAATGGTGTGACCCTTTGGTTCCCTCTACAATTTGACGTGCGCCACCTCGTTTTGGGGGGGCGCCACCTGAACTTTGCGCGTGCCATTTCCCTCCAAAATGGACATCATGTTAGATCAATCATCACCTACTTCATGCCATTTCCCTCCTAGTGGACACCAGGTAGGCCAACCATCAGGTGTCGCGCGCCACTTCCTTCTTGCTATGTGCTAGGTAGGCCAAGCATCACCTAGCGCGAGTCACGTGTCCACCTCCCATTTTTTGATTTATGAGTTTCAAAATACCAAATTCTAATACTCGGGGTCCATCTTCGATAAAAAAAATGTTTAAATCATCATAAAACTTCACAAAAATGATCCGTCTCACGACCTAAAATTGAGTAATTAGGTTCATCTCATGACGTAAAAAGGATAAATTAGTTCGATCAGGATGTTAAATTGGCCAAATTAGTCCACTCATGACCTTAAAAAGATAAACCGGTTCGGTCGGGACCTTAAATTTACCAAATCAGTCCACTCATGTCCTTAAAAGGATAAATCGGTCCGGTCGGGACCTTAAATTGGCCAAATTAGTCCACTCATGACCTGAAAAGGATAAATCAATATGGTCAAGACCTTAAATTGATAAAATTGGTCCACTCATGACCTTAAAAGGATGAACTGATTTGCCCGGGACCTTAAACTGACCAAAATAGGTCCACTCACAACCTTAAAAGGATAACAGGCGGTCCTACACGACCTTAAACTTAATAAGAGGTGGTCCTTCATGACCTTAAACTAGTTAGGTTTTTTGTTTTCGATCACCGCGACCTTAATTTGTTTTCTTGCATAGTTTTGTGGGGTAACCACTAGGTTTTAACCTTTGTTGTCTTTGCATCGCTTGCATTGTCCCCATGAACTACGCTGGCCTAATCCTTTTAAATAGGCTACGTTGGCAGCTTGATGTAACTCAAGTACGACCATATCTTTGCATGTTTTTCTTTTTGTTTTTATTTTCCAGCCTAAGAATGACTTAGTCAAAAGGGACTATCTATGGAGCTTTGACATTCACTCACCACACGCGTTGCAGAGAGAGTTCTGTCAAAGAGGGACAACTATAGAGACCCCAATTTTGGCTAACCCACACATAGATTTATCCGGTCTGCTTCTGATGATGACTACATGCATAACTTGCATTGAAGGGAACATCCTATGAGCTCGAGAGTCCAAGGAACACCTGAATATGCCCCAAAGTACACTAAAATCCCAAAAATCCCAAAAATACCCCTTTGTACACCTTCCCAACCAGACGCGTGCCACCTCTAAATGGCGTATGGTACTTTTCTCCAACCCAATGCGCGCCACTCTTTTTCTCCAACCAGGTGCGAACCACCTCTAAAGGATCTCCCCCCCTTTGTTTTAAGGATCCCAACAACCAGAGAAGTGAAAACTCTATCGAATTGTAAACCTAAGCTAGATCCCGAAGACTAATTGAACTAATAAAATTACACCGACTAAAGTTCTGACGGCTCAAAGCTGCATGGAGAGCTCCCCAAAATAGGAGGCATAATATTTGAGGAAAGCTACCAGATAGCGCCGCACCTCCACTTGAAACTCTTTTTTTGACCAAAATTCCCAGTAGGCCATCCCTCTCTTTCTATCTATGTAGTTCTTTCTTTTTTATTCAGTAAAGGAGAGAAAGAGGTCATTGGCCTCGTTCTCCCCATCTTTATTTTCATTTCTGTACAAATATCTTTCCATTTCTGTTAGAAAAAGCATGCAACGTAGTTTGTTTCCTAGATTTACTATTAGAAATGCATACAACGTAGGTTTTTAGACTATGTGTTGAAAATCGGTTATGTGAAATGCCATATTTCCTTTATTTCTTCTGAGTATAAAATGCTTTCAAACACGAACACACTATTTTCTTAAAATAGTATCCCCTTTTGGTCCTTCAAGTGTCAAGCTCACTCTGCTATAGTGACGCGCGCCACCTCCAAAGAGTCCAAAAGTGGTGTGCGCCATGTGCATGTGGTGTGCACTAGGTTGAGAGGTGGCATGCACCACCTCTGTTAAAACTAGTGGCCTGCTAGTAGGTTTCTGTATCTTTTTATATCAAACAGTATGTTTCTGTATTCATATTTATGCACTGATATGTTACCATTCCTGCCTTTTAACATGAAAATAAGTGCAAGCATGCTTAGAATACCTTAGCTTTAGGTTAAGTTTTGTTTCATTGTTTGATTTTGTATGATCTCTCTTCAACCACCATTCTGTATGTGTTACTTTTGAGAAACTTAAGACAAGAACAAAAGAAACGGTTAAGTAAAGGCTAATTTTTTGATCAGGCAAGATGGGTGTCTAACACCTTCTCTTCTCGTACCCTAGCTCCCGAACCATTATGTTTGGTAATGATGGACTAGTACCTTGAAAGTTTTATTTTCTTGGTTTATCATTAAAAACTAAGTGGCGACTCCAATTGTGTGGCCCTTAAGCAAGGACGCATTTGGGTGGCTCTCTTTTCAAAAAACATAAAACCCTGCTTTCCTTTTAAAAAACCTAAAACCGAGAGCGTTTTATAAAAACAAGTTTTTTTAAGAGAGAGGGCGACAAGTTTTTTGAGAGGGTTCCTCACATTAGCGACTCCGATGGGAATCACTTAAGAAAGCGAGCTAAACTCGAAAAATATGTCAATATGTTCTTGTCTTAAGTTTATCATTACTATTAGTATTGCATCACATTATTTTCTATATTTTTTCTTCAATTTTTATTGGTTACTTTTCAAAAATAAAAGAAGAAATGAGAAAATAAAATAAACCAAATGCTTGCCTACCCTTCACCCCGACGGTTTACTGTGCCTGGGCTATGTGAGGGAAGTAGGCAAGGCTTTTGGCCGTATGTCCCTTTGGATACAGCAAAAAGAGTTATTGCGTAATGTTTGACCTGGCCAGGTAACACTTGGTCGGGGAGGTATATTCTTGACTCTATTCAAAAGGTACTCAGTTACTGGACTACCGAACTTCTTTTTACTGCATCTAGATGCTTAGAACTTTCCCTTTAGGATAGGCGCCCTGTTAGGTTATGTGTTTTTCTTTTATGTTTACTTTTGATTGATTAGAGTAGCTCTTATCTTTATTTTTCTTTTGAGCCAAGTTTCATCAACTCGTGCCTCTTTCTCTTTCTCGGGACTCTCTAAGGTTGTCTCAAGGTTCGTCGTCGTTGGGCTAAAGCATGATCGTTTTCTTTTTTTTTTGAGATAGGTTTCATCAACCCATGCCTTTTTCTCTTTCTCGGGATCCTCCGAAGTTGTCCTAAGGTTTGTCGTTGTTGGGCCAAGGCCATACCTTTTCCTTTTCTTTTTTGCCATGTTTCATCAACCTGTGCCTTTTTCTCTTTCTCGAGACCGTTCGAGATCGTCCCGAGGTTCACCGTCATTGGGCCGAGGCCCGACCTTTTCCTTTAAATTTTAGTTGGGTTTCATCAATCCGTGCCTCTTTTTCTTTGTTGAGACCTTCTGAGGTTGCCCTGAGCTTTGTCATTATTGGGTTGTTATCTGACCATTTTTCTTTTGTTTTGAGCTGGGTTTCATCAACCTGTGCCTCTTTCTCTTTGTCGGGACCCATTAAGGTTGTCCCAAAGTTTGTCGTCGTGTCCACCTAGTGCAAGCCATGTGTCCACCTCCCGTTTTCTAATTTATAAGTCTCAAAGTACCAAATTCCAAAGTTTGGAGTCCGCCTCCAATAAAAGAAATGTTTAAATCATCACCAACCGTTAAAAAATACATTCTCGGCTTCTAAACATGCGCATTGAGCCTTATCCCCGTGACTGGGATCTCTAAAAAATGATCCATCTCACGACCTAAAACCGAGTGCTTGGGTCTGTCTCACGACCTAAAACCAAGTGCTTGGGTCTGCCTCATGACCTAAAACTAAATAATTGGGTCCACCTTATGACCTAAAACTGAGTAAATCAGTCCGTTCACGACTTTCAACTGAGACCTAAAACTAAATAATTGGGTCCACCTTATGACCTAAAACTAAGTAAATCAGTCCGTTCACGACTTTCAACTGAATGACCTGAATGAAGCGATTAAGGTCGTATGATGGGACTTGAATTTTAATAAAACTACTAGCACGTTGAATGGTGGTAGAACTAGTAAAATTTGATTACTTTTGAATGACAGTAGAACTGCTACGTGATTGAATGGTAGCAGAACCACTAGTCTTGGTCAACATGACCCTAAAACTAATCTTTACCAAATCGGTCCATCTCATGACCTCAAAACGGAGTAACTTGGTCCGTCTCATGACCTAAAACTGAGTAAGCCGGTCCTACGCGACCTTAAACTGAATAAATAGCGGTCCTTCATGACCTTAAACTGACTTAGTTTTGTTTTCGGTCTCCGTGACCTTAAAATGTTTTCCAATAGTTTTGTGGGGTAACCACTAGGTTTCTAAACTTTTGTTTCCTTGCATCTTATTTTGCATTATCCCAAGAACTACGCTGGTCTGATCCTTTCAAATAGGGTACATAGCTAGCTTGAGGTAACTCAACTACGACCATGTTTTGCATATTTTGTTCTATTCTCCCGGCCTAAGAACAACTTAGTCAAAAGGAACTTTCTATGGAGTTTTGACATTCACTCACCACACGCGTTGCAGTGAGAGTTCTATCAAAGAGGAACAACTGTAGATATCCCAATTTTGACTAACCCACACATTATGCTTATTTGGTTTGTTTCCGATGATGACTACATGCATAAATCACGTTCAAGAAAACTCCGTACGAGCTCGAGAGTCCAAGGAATACCCCAATATGCCCAAAAATACCAAAAATACCCTTGCTGCGCACTACCTCAAAGTGGTGCACATTACCTTTTCCAAAAAAGGCCCGTGCCACCTCAAAGTGGCGCACGCTACCTTTGCCAAAATAGGCCTGTGCCATCTGAAAGTGACGCATGCTACCTATTTGAAGATTGTCCCAAAAGGGGGCACGTTGGTTAAACCTAGCGCGCGCTACTTCCTACCTGGCGCACGCCATCTTGAGAAGAATCTTCTGCCATTGGCCAGCTTCTGTAGACACACCAATTTTGACTAACCCACACATAAGCTTATCCAGTTTGCTTCCGATGACGAGTACACGCATAAGTGACGTTGAAGGGAACTCCGTGTAAATTTGAGAGTCTAAGGAACACCCCAAAATATCTAACATACCAAAAACACTCATTTGTGCACCTTCCCAACCAGGCGTGCACCACCTTGAAGTGGCGCACACCACCTTTCTCCAACCTTACGTGCGCTACTCTTTTTTTATGCCTTGGCCACGCCATGACTAAGGTGGCTCAAGCCACCTCAACCAGGCGTATGACACCTCCTACATCGCGCATGCCACCTTTGAGAAGAAGCTTCTGTCCTTTTGGAAACTTTCTCGCCCCATAATCTATAAATAGAGGCACATCCCCCCTCTGTTAAGAGACCCTCTCACATATAAAGTGCCAAAACTTTGCAGAATTGGATCCTATATATTGAAGTGCAAAAACTTTGTAGAATTCTAAATGTCAGCAAGCATTCAACACGTTGCTGGACTAAGAACTAATTGAATCAATTTCTAAATCTAACCTATGCACTAAACAAACCCTTGTACCGACCAAGTTTCAATGACTCAAAACATCACGGAGAGCTCCCCAAAATAGGACGCGCTACAATTGAGGAAGCTACCGGATAACATCTGTGCCTCCGCTTAACTTTCTTTTCGACCAATATTTCTGATAGGTTATCCTCCTCTTTATCTAGTTTATACAAGTATCTTTCACTTTCTCTCAGAAAAAGTATCTTTCCATAGCTTCTTAGTTCTAGTGATGTATGAAATATAGGTTCTTAGACTACGTGTTGAAAACATTACGTGTGATGTCATATTTTGGTATTTCCTTCCAAGTATAAAACACTCTCACACACGAACACACTATTTTTTTAAAATAGTAGCCCATTTTTCCCCTTCAAGTGTCAAGCTCACTCTGCTATAGTGACGCATGCCACTTTCAGAGAGGCCAGAAGTGGCGTGCGCCATGTTGAGGTGGCGCACGCTAGGTTAAGAGGTGGAAAACGCCACCTCTATTAAAAACTAGAGGTTTGCTAGTAGGTTTCTGTATCTTTTTATATCAAATAGCATGCTTCTGTACTCATTTTGGTACATTGATATGTTGCCACCTCCTCATTTTAATATGAAAATAAGTGCAAGTATGCTTAGAATACCTTAGTTTTAGGTTAATTGTTTTTTCATTGTTTGCTTTTGTACGATCTCTCTTCAACCCTCATTCTGTATGTGTTACTTTTCATAAACTTACGATGAGAACAAAATAAATAGTTAAGTAGATATCGATTTTCTAATCGGGCGAGAAGGGTGCCTAATACCTTTTCTTCTCGTACCCTAGCTCCCGAACCATTATCTCTGGTAACGACGGACTAGTACCTTAAAAGTTTTGTTTTTTAGTTTTTTCTTTAAAAATTAAGTGGCAACTCCAATTATGCGACCCTTAAGACGGACGCATTTGGGGGGCTCTCTTTTCAAAAATATAAAATCTTGCTTTTCTCTTAAAAACCATCAAACCGAGAACATTTTTATAATAAAGAGGCAGGGCGGCACATTTTTTGACAGGGTTCCTCACAGTGGCGACTTTGACGGGGACTACTTAAGAAAGTGAGATAAACTCAAGAAACATGTCAATATGTTTTTGTCTTAATTTTATCATTAGTATTAGCATTGCATCGCATTGTTTTCTATCTTCTTTCTTCCATTTTCATTGGTTAGGTATCAAAAATAAAAGAATAAAGGAAAAAATAAAATAAACCAAATACTTGCCTACCCTTCACCCTGATAGTTTACTGTCTCTGGGCTATGTGAGGGAAGTAGGCAAGCCTTCTGATCATATGCCCCTTTGGATACGACAAAAAGGGTTATTGCATAATGTTTAACCTAGAAAGGTACTACTTAGTCGAGGAGTTATATTCTTGACTCTATTCAGAAGGTACTCGGTTACTGGACAACCCAACCTCTTTTTACTACATCTAGCTGCTTAGAACTTTCCCTTTAGGAAAACTGCCCTGTTAGGTTATGTGTTTTGCTTTTATGTTTACTTTTGATTTATTAGAGTAGCTCTTTTCCTTCATTTTCTTTTGAGCCGGGTTTCATCTACCAGTGCCTCTTTCTCTTTCTTAGGACCCTCCGAGGTTATCCCGAGGTTCATCATCATTGGCTGAGAACCGACTTCTTTCATTTTCTTTAGAGCTGAGTTTTATCACCTGAGCCTCTTTTTCTCTTTTTCGGGCCCCCCCGAGGTCATCTTGAGGTTTAACGTTGTTGGGCTGTTGTTCAATCCTTTTCTTTGTTTTGAGCTGGGTTTCATCAACTCGTGCTTCTTTCTCTTTCTTAGGATCCCCCGAGGTTGTCCTGAGGTTCGTCGTCATTGGGTCGAGGCCTGACTCCTTTCCTTTTCTTTAGAGCCAAGTTTCATCACCCGAGCCTCTTTTTCTCTTTTTTGGGATGCCCTGAGGTTATCACAAGGTTTGACATCGTTGGGCTGTTGCCCAACCTTTTTCTTTGTTTTGAGTTGGGATTCATCAACCCATGCCTCTTTCTCTTTCCTGGAATACCCCGAGGTTGTCTCGAGGTTCGTCTTCGTTGGGCTGAGGCCCAACCTTTTTCTTTCATTTTGAGCTGAGTTTTCATCAACCCATGCCTCTTTCTCTTTGTCGGGACCTTCTAAGGTTGTCCCAAGGTTCGCCATCGTTGCGCCGAGGCCCGACTTGTTTCCTTTTCTTTTGAGTCGGGTTTCATCAACTGATGTCTCTTTCTCTTTCCCAAGACCCTCCGATGTTCTCCCAAAGTTGGCCGTTGTTGGGTCAAGGCCCGACTTCTTTCTTTTTCTTTTGAGTCGGGATTCATCAACCCGTGCCTCTTTCTCTTTCTTGGGACCCTTCGAGGTTGTCCCGAGGTTCGCTGTCGTTGGGCCAAGGCCTGACTTCTTTCCTTTCCTTTCCTTTTAAGTTGGGTTTCACCAACCCGTGCCTTTTTCTCTTTCCTGGGATTGTCCGAGATTGTCTCGAGATTCGTAGTCATTGGGCCGAGGCCTAACCTTATTTGTTGGTGTTTGCCAGACTATACTCGCCCTTTTTCTTCCCTTGCTCAGGTTTCTTTAAACAAATTCTGAGTTCCTTTTGACGTCGAGCTAAGGTCCGATATTTCTCTTTTCGGTTAAGCCAGGCTCCGCCCGCACTCCCTGTTCCTTCTTTATGGGATCTTCCAAGGAAATCTTGAGGCATTGAGGCAATGGAAACCTCAACGCACCCTCTAAGCCTGGTACGCCCATGACCCCCTCTTGGATTTTGAGAGTTCTCATAATCCCTTTTTCTTGTTAGTAAGCCGAATTTCATCCGCACCCTTTCTTCACAGGATCTTTCGAGGAAATCTTGTGGTGTTGAGACGATGGAAATCTCAATGCACGCTTTAAGTTGGGTACGCCCACGTCACCCTCTTGGACTTTTAGAGTTCTCATCGTCCCTTTTTCCTGTTAGTAAGCCGGGTTTCACCCACACCCTTTTTTCCTAGGATCTTCCGAGAAAATTCTAAGGCGTTAAGGTGATGGAAATCTCAACACACCCTCTAATCCAGGTACGCTCGCAACCCCCTCTTTGACTTTGAGAGTTCTCATCATCCATTTTTCTTGTTAGTAAGTCGGGTTTCAGCCGCACCCTTTCTTTCCAGGATCTTTCGAGGAAATACTAAGGCATTGAGGTGATGAAAATCTCAATACACCCTCTAATCCGGGTACACCTGTGACCCCCTCTTGGATTTTGGGAGTTCTCATCGTACCTTTTTCCTCTTAGTAAGTTGGGTTTCACCCCCGTCCATTCTTTCTGAGATCTTGAGAGGAAATCCTAAGGCATTGAGGCGATAGAAATCTCAACACATCCTCTAAGATGGGTATGCCCGCAACCCCCTCTTGGACTTTGAGAGTTCTCATTGTCCCTTTTTCCTGTTAGTAAGTCATCTTTCACCCACACCCCTCCTTTCCGGGATCTTTTGAGGAAATTCTGAGGCATTGAGGCGATGGAAATCTCAACGCACCCTTTAGGCCGGGTATGCCCGCGACCCCCTCTTGCACTTTGAGAGTTGTTATCATCATTTTTCCTGTTAGTAAACTAGGTTTCACCCGCACCCTTTTTTTCCAGGATCTTCATAGGAAATCCTAAGGCGTTGAGGTAAGGGAAATCTCAACGCACCCTCTAAACCGGGTATGCCCGCGACCCTCTCTTAGATGTCAAGACTTCTTGATGCCCCCCCTTTTTTTCTTCTTCCCGTAGAGATCTAGAATCTCAACAGATAAGTTGGGCTTCACCCGCACCCTTTGTTTTATTCTTGCCGTAGTGATCCAGAATCTCGACGGATAAGCCGGGTTTTGCCCGCACCCTTTCTTTTTTTCTTGTCGTAGAGATCTAGAATCTTAAAAAATAAGATGGGTTTTGCCCGCACCATTTGTTTTCTTCTTATCGTAGAGATTCAAAATCTTAATGGATAAGCCGGGCTTCGCCTGCACCCTTTGTTTTCTTCTTGCTGTAGAGATGAAAATCTTGACAGATAAGTCGGGCTTTGCCTGCACCCCTTTGCCGCTTGAGATAAAAATCTCAATGGATAAGTCAGGCTTTGGCTGCGCCTTTTTCTTTTTTTCTCTAGGACTTTCGTGAGTCCCAAGGCATTGGGGAAATCTCAAAGCTCTTCTAAGCCAGGTTTTACCTGCACCCTTTTCCTGGATGTTTAGTCAAGGCTCAATGTTTCTCTTTTTAGTTTAAGCCGGGTTTCATCACTCGCACTCTTTATTTCTCTCACTCCAGTTTCTCTGAAGAAATCCTGAGTTCCTTTGATGTCAAGCTAAGGCCCGATGTTTTCTCTTTCTGGTTTAATATGAGTTTTATTACCTACACCCTTTGCTCTTGCCCAGGATCGTAAAGTCCCAAGTTCTTTCCTATGGAGCTAAAACTTAATGCGCTTTTTGCTGTCTCTACTTTGTCATAATTCTGCCATTCTAGATTTTATTCCCTCCGTGAGGTCATCCCAGACCTCAATAACATGACGTTATGATCTGACGAGTTCTTCTCCCTTCTCTACCTATTAGGAGTCATTATAACTCTATCAAATTCTAGTGTTGCACCTGTCTGGATTAGATCACCTAGTGGACAATTTTGGAGATTAGATCTCCACCCAGCAAGTACAGCAATGACAGGAGATAATGATACCAATGTTACCTTGATCAGAACCCTGGCAGAATTGTAGAGAGCTTTAGAGGGCATAACCTTCATACTACAGAATTAGGCATAGGCCTAGGCTCAGTGTCAAGCAGAGATTCGAGCACTCTAAGCCAATCAGGTTCTGTGGATTCCAAAGGATGAGATAGCTGAGAATCGTGTCTGGGAAGAGAACTACTATGGTGTGGACTTGCCTAGAGCTGGACCCATTGCTGCTATACCTGCAGCTGCAGTAGTTGCGGCAACTTTAATATATCCTGCCATAGCTAGAGAAGCCCTGCTCTCCAACAAGATTGATAGGATGGAGAAAGTTTTTAGAAAGGCCAAGGTGGTGAATGATTATATGCTAGACATTGGAGGTCTTTGCTTATTCTCGATGCCAAGTTGCTGGACAAATTTAAAATGCCAAACATGGAAAATTTAGATGGCACCAATGATCCTCGGATCCATTTGCATATATATACTGGTACTTTGGCCTCTATGGGAATTGATGACAAGCTAAAGGCACAATTATTCCATAGGTCCCTATGAGGACTTTCCCAGTGATGGTTTTTATCTCTAGAAACCACGAGGACCAGGAACTGGGAAGACATTGCCATTGCATTTGTCGGGCAGTACAATTATAATGTCCAGCTGGACATAACAGTGAGGGAACTGGTGACCAACAAACAAAATGTCAGGGAATATTTTGTGGACTTTTTAACCCGTTAGAGGGGCAAGGCTGCAAAGATGACCAACCGACCAACAGAGAAAGAACATGTTCGAGTGGTGGTAAAGAACCTACAACCCCAGTTTAGGAAATACCTGATCACTCAGCAGTTCATGGATTTCGAGCAATTGTGTGATGGAGGAATCCAAATTGAGGATTCCCTCCAGATAGGGAAGATTGAAAGAACAGAAGCTCCCCCAAGTTAGAAGCCTAAATGACCTTATCAGAACTAGAACAACTACCCAACAAACCAAGCTAGCAATAGTCCACTTAGTGGATGCGTACGATGGGCTGGCCTGACTTAACTGAGGATTGAGAAGGTTAACTTCCACATCCCTTGATGCATTGTTTTGAGGAGAGAGGGCACCTTAAGCCCCTCGATCTAATGCCTCTTCCTGACCCGCTCCCAATCAGATTCAACCATGGTTTGTATTGCGCCTACCATCAGGGGAATGGGCATGCGATCAATAACTGCTTAAGGCTTCAACATAAAATTCGGGATCACATTGACAACAAGGTAATCTCACCCCCAATAGTGAATAAACCTAATATAACTACCAATCCATTGTCGAACCACATGAATCCACCCACTAGGAATCTAAACTATGTCCACATCATTTCCCCTGCTATAATCCCAATATGTACATATGCCCAGAGGAGGACGTCAGACCAAGTGGACCCCTCCCGAAAGAGAATTTCTTATGCTCGTTGGATGCAGAAGGGACTTTATATGAGAAAGAGAATGACCTGGCAGTGCTGGAGGAAGTGGAGGAAATAATGGAAGAATGGGACAACATGATTGAAAATAGAGAAGTGCACGTTGAGTTTTCCTTCTACAACCCGGTCATAGATACCGACAATGATGGTTGGCTATCCTCGGATGAGTCAGAGGATTGAGGCGCAGACAATCAGTTGGAAGAAAGCGATGGTTGGAATAACCTCGATGAGGATGACTATAAGGATTTCCTCTCTTTTTTTAGAAAAATAAACAAAAAGCAGTCGCACTTGTTTTCTTTTCTTTTCCTTTAAAACACGCTCTCGGGGATTTTTTGAGAAAAAAGAAAAAGCGATTTCATTTTATTGTTTTGAAAAGAAAGCTTTCTCCAAACGCATCCGTGTTAAAGGCCGCACAATTAGAGTCACCACTTAATTTTTGGAAAAATTAAGAAACTAAAACTTTCAAGGAACTAGTCCGTCCTTACCAGAGATAATAGTTCAGGAGCTAGGGTACGAAAGGAGAAGGTGTTAGGCACCCCTCTCGCCCGATTCGAAGACCGGCCTTTACTTAACCATTTCATTTTATTCTTGTCTTAAATTTAGTAAAAGCAACACATACAGAAAGGAGGTTAAAGAGAAAACATAAAAGAAGCAAACAAGGAAGTTAAAAACCTAACCTAAAACTAAGGTTTTCTATGCATACTTACACTTAAAGGCATGTCAAGTGAGAGATGGTAGCATATCAGTGCAGTTGATGAATATAGAACATGCTGTTAAAATAGAAAGATATAAGGAAAAGCTATTGGAAGCCACTGGTTGCAAGCAGAGGTGGCGCACGCCACATCAGAACCTGGTGCGCGCCATATCGACATGGCGTGCGCCACTTTTGGACTCTCTGGATATGGCGTGAGTCACTATGGAAGAGTGAGCTCGATAATCAGAGGCCTAAAAGGGTCTACTATTTTAAGAAAATAGTGTGCTATTTGGGTGCGGGTGTTTTTATAGAAGAAAGAAAAATAGAAATAAGGAAATTCACGTAACATCTTTGGCAAGTAGTCTAAACCCTATGTTTCATGTATTCCTAAAGCTAAAAGACTAAGAAGAAAGAAAGAAGACATGCTTTTCTAAGAAACGAAAAAACATGCTTTAAATGAAAACAAAAAATAGAACCGGGGAGAACGAGGCCAACGGCCTCTCCCTCCCCTTTTACCAAATGAAAAGAATTTTTAAAGAAAAAAAGATGAATAAATGAAGAAAGATGAGAAAATAGGAACTTACTGTATACCCCCAAAGAAGAGTGAAGTTTCAAGCAGTTCTGAAGTTTTTTCCTCAAATACGGTGCATTCCTCGGAGGCCTTCCGTGTGGTCTTTGAGTCTTCGTAGTCCTTTCAAAGTAAGCGATTCTAAATTAGGTAGTCTTAGTTTTGAGTTTTGAGAATTACTTATGCTTTAAATTTATATTTTGGCAGAAGTTTGGCTTGTATACGAGTATGAGGTCAATTTTGCAGAGGTTTGCTACTCAGAATTGGGGTTTGAGGGGTCTCAAATAAGGTGGGAGGGGGGTCTATTTATAGATTTTGGTAAAGAGTTGACTTGGAGCCAAAGTCTTCTCTCAAGGTGGCGTGCGCTAGGTTGTAGGTGGCGTGCGCTACTTAGAAGTAGCGCAGTACCAGGGGTAAAGGTGACTTAGGGCTCTGACATAGCTTGGCTAGTGGCATGAAAAGTAATGGCGTGGCGCCATGTTGGAGGGAAGTGGCTTAAAGTTTGAAATGGCGTGTTATTTTTGGAAGGAAGTGGCGTGCACAACTTAGACGTGGTGCAGCGCTAGGTGGGGCTGCACTAAAGGATATTTTTTATGTTTTGGGTGTTTTAAGGTGTCTTGGGGAGTTTTGGGGTGTTCTTTTGGGTATTCCTTGGACTCTTGGACTCGCACAGAGGCTCCTTCGACACGTCTGATGTATGTATTAATCATCAAAAGCTTGCAGAATCGACTTGAGGCAGCGTATGTGCGGTTTAGTCAAAATTAGGGTGTCCACAGTTGTCCCTCCTTAACAGAACTCTCATCGCAACACGTGGGTGAGTGAATGTCAAAGAACCATAGACAGTCCCTTTTAATTAAATTGTTCATCAGGCAAAGAAAAACAAAAACAAATAAAAAGACAAAGCTATCCTTTTAAGGTCATGAGTGGAACATGCGCCCAGTTTATAATCATGTCAGACTGCGTACATCAGTTTATAGTCGTGTCGGACTGCGAGCATCAGTTTATAGTCGTACCGGACTGCGTATGTAGTTTAAGGTCATGTGGGACCATTTATTCAGTTTAAAGTCATGCCGAATTGTGTGCGTAGTTTAAGGTCATGTAGGACCATTTATTCAGTTTAAAGTCATGTCAGACTGCGTGCGTAGTTTAAGGTCATGGAGGACCCAAGGTACTCAGTTTAAGGTCATGAGACGGACCAGTTTATTCAGTTTTAGATCAATGGATGGACCCAAAAGTACTCAGTTTAAGGTCGTGAGATGGACCCTCTTTGGAATCTCGGGTGTGAGAACGAAGCTTGGCGTGTAAGCAAGATAGAATGATTGGAATGACTTTAAAAGTTTCAAAAAATATCGGAGACAGACCACAAATTTTTAAATTTTTTAAGCTGAAACTGATAAACTTGATGAACGGGAGGTGGACACGTGGATGGTACCACTTGTCTCTAGGCTGAGGTGGTGTCAGGAGGAGAAAGATGGTGCTATGACATATGCCGATTCGATGGATTGGCGTGACGTGGAGGGAAGCGGCACTACGCATGGTAATGATTGGGCTGACCAGGCACAGGAGGAAAGAAGCAGTGCTATGCTGCGTGTGTTGGCGTGCCATCTAGGAGTGTAGTGGCGCAGCACTGTGTGGGAGGATGGAAGTCACGTAGCGCCAAGTATACCGGGCCGGGTCATGATTTTTCTTTAAGTTTTCGACGGTGGCTTATTTTGGCAGTATGCAAACCATTGACCCTTTCTGCTCTCTTTGCTCCCACTTACTCTCTTCTAATCGCTGAATTCCTACTTTCTTCCTACTCGAATGGAAAACAACGAGGACCAGATAGCTCATGGCACGAGTTACGAGGAATACCCTACTCCTACAGCTCTAGCAGTTGAGGTCCCTGCTGATGTCCTAGTGGTCCCGACGCAGCCTGGCGGCACCCCTATCTCTGATTCTTTCTTTGATTAGCTGAACAGCTTCGTAGGACTCAACAACTCTATTTCTAGCCATTCCCAGCAAGCCAATGAGCGCTCCACTGCGATGGACACTTTATTAGATACTACTGATGCTGCCCATGTCACGGAGGAGGGAAGACCCTCAGAGCGTCGCACTGAGGAGCCAGCGGTGGACAACCCTTAGGTCCCAGATCCCTTTCGCGGGGTTCTGGCTATTGAGATGCTGGTGGGTTTTGACCCAGCAAGGTACGACCCTCCGGTTCACTATTAGGAGTTCCTGTCAAATAGCCATTTCTATTACGCCAACACCAGCACGAATCCGACCCTTTTGCTTCGATCTCCGGGTTTTCACCTCTCGGTGTCAAACCGTTAGGTATGTTTATTTCATTTTCTATTTCAATTTTGTTTAATTAAACCAAATAAAATCTAAGAAACTTAAAAAGAATTATGGACTTAGATGTATGCACAGGGTAGGCCCGAAGCATTTGGATGGATGATTTATCGAAATTTAACATTCAACAACTTGAACTCTTAAAATTAAAACAAATCTGAACTTAGAAACTTTGTATGATTTGGTTGAACACCGTATCTTTTATTTCACCTTTTTGCATATGTGTATATTTTTAAGGTTTTTTCTGTTGGGTTGCATGTTAATCCTTCCCGTTATGAATTTTTTTATTTTTGTCCCTAGATGACGTCTTTCACATTTTTTGAATGTAACCTTTTAATTCTTTTTTCTACTATCGAGTTGCGGATTAATGCTTCATGAGGTAGATTTTTATTTTATTTTTGTCCCTAGACAAATGTTTTCACGTGCTTAAGGAATTTTTAATTAACTCCTTCTTCGGTTACGTATCGACATTTCTTTCGAAGGAAGGGTTCCCTTCGATCTGCCCAATCCGATGTAACACATTGGGTCCGACGTTCGACGACTTAGTGGACGATCCGAATGGTCCCATTTTGGTTGGATCTCTATTCATTCCAACCAACTTTAGGTTGTGTCGTACGTATTCCCGAGAGAATTATCTGATCTCTTTTTGTCCTTAGATTAACGTTTTCACATTTTTCTAAGGGGTTTTTAATATTTTTAATTAACTCTGACTTGGGTTACGTATTGACGTTTCCCGAGAAAGAAAGGTTTCCCTTCGATCTGCCCAATCTAGTGTAACACATTGGGTCCTGCGTTCGACGGCTTAGTGGACAATCCGAATGGTCCCATTTTGGTTGGATCTCTGTTCGTCCCGATCAATTTTAGGTTGTGTCATATGTATTCCTGAGGGAATTAACTGATCTATTTTTGTCCATAGATTAACGTTTTTATATTTTTCTAGCAGGTTTTTAATATTTTTAATTAACTCCAACTTGGGTTACGTATCGATAATTTCCGAGAAGTAAAGGCTTTCCTTCGATCTGCCTGATCCGGTGTAACACATTGGGTCTTGCGTTCGACGGCTTAGTGGACGATCCGAATGGTCCCATTTTTGCTGGATCTCTGTTCCTCCCGACCAATTTTAGGTTGTGTCGTATGTATTCCCTATAAAATTAACAGATCAATTTTTTGTCCCTAGATTAGCGTTTTCACATTTATCTAAAGTTTTTTTAATATTTTTAATTAACTCCAACTTGGGTTATGTATCGACGTTTCCCCAGAAGGAAAGGCTTCCCTTCGGTCTGCCTGATCAGGGGTAACATATTGGGTCCTGCATTCGATGGCTTAGTGGACGATCCGAATGGTCCCATTTTGGCTGGATCTTTGTTCGTCCTGACCAACTTTAGGTTGTATCGTACGTATTTCCGAGGGAATTAATTGATCTTTTTTTTGTCCATAGATTAACATTTTTACGTTTATCTAGGGTAATTTTAATATTTTTAATTAACTCCGACTTGTGTTATGTATCGATATTTCTGAGAAGGAAAGGCTTCCCTTCGATCTGCCCAATCCGGTGTAACACATTGGGTCCTGCGTTCAACGGCTTAGTGGACGATCCGAATGGTCCCATTTTCGCTGGATCTCTATTCGTCCCGACCAACTTTAGGTTGTGTCGTACGTATTCCCGAGAGAATTAACTGATCTAATTTTTTTTTGTTCGTAGATTAACATTTTTACATTTATCTAGGAGATTTTTGTTATCTTTCATGATTTTATTTTGTTTTGTCTCTAGGCAAACATCTTCACATCTTCCTAGGGAGTTGTTTGTTAATTCACTCGTGGGTTACGCTTCGCACTTCTGCTCAGTGACCCTTGCGAGCTACTTCGGCTATTGGCCATCCTAAGTTGCATTCCACGCTTCCCTAGTCGGGTAGGAGTGCTCTTACCTGACCATATTAGGTTGTGCTGCCTGTGTCCCGAGAGGGATTTGGTGGCTTTGTCCCTAGATAAACATTTTTACATTTTTCTAGGGACATTATTATTAGGGTTTTGTCCCTAGACAAACGTTTTCACATTTTTTTAGGTGTTTATTGACTTTATATTTTTCTTTGTTCCTAGACAAATGTTTGCACATTTTTATAGGAAAAATTTTTCATTTTATTTATTAGGTAAGTAATTGCATACTTTCCTGGATCTTATTGAATTTTTTATTTTTGACTGACTTAGGTTGCATCTTAATATTTCCTAAGAGAGAATTTTTCTATTTTTAGGTCACTAGATAGGCGTTTTTGCGCTTTTCTAGGTTTATTGAAGGTTTTTGTTTTTGGCTCGACTTAGGTTGCATTTCCGTGCTTCCTAAGAGATTTTTTTTTCTATTTTCAGGCACTAAGTAAGTATTTTCATGCATTCTTAGGTTTATATTGGGTTTTTGCTTTTGGTCCGACTTAGGTCGCGTTTTAAGGCTTCCTAAGAGGGAATTTTATATATTAGGTCACTAGATAAACGTTTAGACATTTTTCTAGGTTTATTGAATTTTCTTTTTGGTTCTCAAATTAAGTTGCGCTTCCTCCTACTTAACATGATGAATTTTCTATTTTCTCAGTCAGATTATGCACTCTCTTTTTCTTTAGCTTTTCTTCATTTAGTTTATATTATTTGGTTTTTTTTGCAGGCGGGCGAGTATTTACGTGGATTCGGAGGCTCTTCCTGGATCCTGGAATGGTACGCGATTCTTCCTTTGGGGAGCTGGATTCTCGTTGATGGATCCGGGTTTAGTCGATTCATCCCCTCCTCATGAGTACTCATAATGACCGAGTACTCACGACGGTGCTAGCAGAGAGATGGTGGGACACCATCAATACCTTTCATTTCCCATAGTTTGAGGCGACTGTGACCCCGCTTGATTTTGCTATGATCACGTGGATCAAGGTTGGGGGTGAGCCAAACCCGCTCAATTCTACTGCTGGCTCATTCCTGGAGGCACTACTCTATTGGTTGGGTATGGTCCTGCCTCACGCTGATTGGGGACGCATCAGGTACACATCTGGTATGCTTGGCTCGTGGAGAGATACATAGGCTTCGAGTGCACTGAGCCCCGCCACTTCGAGTAGGTTGCTCGTGCATTCTTACTCTGTATGTTCGGTGCTTGCCTATTCACCGATAGCAACAACACCGTTCAGTTGCACTTTTTGAAAGCCCTGTATGATCTTCACTGGGTGTCATCCTTCGACTGGGGAGGAGCAGCGCTGGCCACCTTGTATACCGGCCTCCGGTCCGTGTGTCGGACCAAGAAGATGTCCGTGGTAGGATACTGGCGGATCTTCGAGGTATGATTCTCATCACACTCTTTGTCTTTTCAGTTCAATTTGTACCTTATCACTTAACAACTTGGCCCAACACTTATTATGCTTATTTATTATTGTGTTTTTTTTTGTTTCTTTTTTGTTGTTATCTTTTCTCTTTTTTCTTCTATTTTCTTTCTTTTTTTACAGTTATGGGCCTACGAGTTTCTGGATTTATCACACCCAAAGAATACTTACCCAGATCCCCATATCATCCCACAGGAAGCTTGGTGGAGTCGGGACACTCGAGGGAGGAGGGAGGACGCGAAGGATCAGAATACCTACCATATCCATCTGGACCGCCTATCCCCCGCAAAGATATATTATATTTTTCTTATTTTATGCATGCTTGATTTTATTTCTGTGATTCCCCTTGTATGTAACCTGTGTTGGGTTTATTTTTCATGTGAATTGGCAGGTGTGGGATGGCATGGAGGCTCGGGTAGGCGAGGATCTGATGAGGAGCCGTCAGGCTCATCAGATGAGAATCTTGCTGGAGGGTCCATTTCGCTGGATGTGGTTCTTAGGCGAGTGGGTAGTCTGGCAGTCGCTAAGGCTGGACCATTTCTGGGTCCCTCAGCCACCTCCATTCAGCATGAGATCGATGTAGGCCATGTCATCTGAGGATGTCGTTGAGGCATTGTACGGCTCCGCAGCTAGGGATTTCCTAGCTGAGGAGGAGTACGTTGCCTTTGCACGCGACTATCTGATGCATCCGATGAGCATCCGGCTTGCAGAGGTGTAGGCTGGACAGCCCTCAATGTAAAGACCCGGTTTTTCGCCGACACTTTAACCTAGGCATAATGATACCCTAATCGAATTAAGATGTGTCAAATCCTATAGATTGAATCACACAAACCCTAATAGTGAATTTTAGAGGTTCAATACTTAGAAGTATCAAACAAAAGGTAAACTAGACCTAGGAACTTATTCAAGATAGGTCAAGTTTGAAACTCTAAGTTCGGTCGCCTAG
>JAUTBS010024407.1:0-14271 GCA_032361285.1 Aequorea victoria
CACCTAATTAAAATCAATTTAATTGATTAAGGGATGCACTCCGCATCACCCATAAATCATTCTTGCAAGATAATTTAATCATAACTTAGGATCGAAGTTTGTAAACCACTAAGGGATCCTCTATCCCTAAATTCAAAATATAAGTCTTGTTCTGCGGGATACTCAATCCCCAACCATCCACACAAGCATCATAACAACATGTTCAAATATTATAACTCCAAAGTATTTGAACAACAAGACTTCTTCACAGAAACCTTCCTATTGGCACTAGTGGACCAACATCTACCCGGAACTGATATCTGTAACCAAAAAAGTTACAGGAGAGTGAATTTTGCATCATAATAAAAAGTATACAACAACAGTAAATATTCATGCATGGTTTTTGTACAGAAAAATACTCATTTGTTCTTACAACTTATGCAGAAGAATTTATACTTTCATCATTCGGCTCACTAGCCCAGCTCATAAGATTTTATAAAAACTCTTTCTTTTTTCAACATACGGCCTTACGATCCAACTTTAATGATTTGTAAAATACTTTTATACCGGCCCTACGACCTAAATTAGCTTTAATGACTTTTTTACCGGCCCCATGGCCCAAACAACAAGTTTAGAAAATATTGTTCAAATTTCTAAACTAGCGGCTCTTTAACCCAATTCATAAATGCTTAAAGTATAAAATATACGTGCTCACTAGCACACACACACATACTACATCTTTCAGTGATCAAGTACTCGTCTACTTCACGATCAGGAGTTCCAACGGTATCACAACCTCATTCACAACTCACTTCATTAGAGTGACGGAGATGAGGGACACTTCTTTATCACCAGTGGTATGTGCTACAACCGCCCACTTTTGGGCTATGCCCCCATCGGGGCAAAAACAACTCGGGATGGTTACCCGTAATAACTTGGCACCTTTCGAAAAAATAATACATTTTAAAAAAGATAGCTTTTCACACACACAAGCAACTCATGCTCAAAATTTCTATAATTAAAGAGAAAATATATTTTCGATAATACGAGCAACACATGCTCACAAATATTTTTCACAAAACTCTTTCATAAACATGATAAGCAATTTATAAAGAAAAATATGATAGCAACACATGCTCAAAATATATTTAAAATATTTTTACAATATACAAGTCATTATGATCTTGCTAGTCACTCTCACCTAGAATAGAGCGGTTCAACAAAAAATTCACACCTTTTCAGTCTTAAGGCGTCACTGTTACGTCCGCAGCTACCCCTCCTGTGCCTAGGTTATATGACAACCCATGAATAAAGATCAACTTACTTCTTATATGTATTTAGGTATGAGAATGGCTTAGATATTTTAGTTAATTCTAAAATGACCCCACTTCCTTAGGTATGAAACCTTTTTTTCATGTGGATTCTGAAACCCTACTTCTTGACCCCTTGGTCTTAGGGTACACTTAGTATTTTATTATCATAATAATACTCTTATATACTCTTATAAGTGTTTATTATTCATTAGAGTTGCTAAGAACTCATATCCTTAAGCTTAGGCACTTTATTCTTCTTGGATCATTATTTTTCTTAACTTTTCTCAAATTCCAGATTCTATCACTCTTGTTATAAAATAGTTTAAAATTATTAAACCTCCATAAGTAATTCTATAAAGATTCCAAAGGATAGATTCGGGTGTTATCTAAGTGTTTCGTGTAGAAATCGACAGCCAACAGTGACCATAAAGGGCTCTAACAATTCACATGGAACACACTGTCGAAAAATGACGATGTTTGGAAGAATCCATTTTTCTCCAAATCTGTCCAACGAAAATGACGTTTATAGTTTTTTGGTGAAAGTCGAACCTTATACCTTGCTTTTCATATATGTCTCATATCTAGGAGATTTTGATGGAATTAATTAAAATTTCTCAAAGTGGTCTATTTTTTTGCAACTCCGACGCAGAAAGTCCAAAAATAGTATAGGAGTTCTAAAATATATTTTTGGGTCCAACTAAAAATCATATATGTTAATAACATGATAATCTAACTCTGTTTAAAATATATTTTCAGTTAGGCCTTGTTTGGCCGGCACAAAAAATCCTTGATAGGGCTTTAAGTTCACTGTTTTGTCCATTTCTCAAAGGATCTCCTACTCCCATCAACTTCCTTTCTTCTCGCACATGCAAACAAGGGTCCAAAATTTATTATTATCATTTTATATATCATTTTAGTCATTCTTTATTTTTATTTTTCCCACAACTCAAGAAAGTCCTCATTTCTTTGAGTTGGGATTCATCAATATTTTGTTTTTTCATGGTTCTTCTTCTTTTATCTTAGAGAATGATGAGTTTAAGAAGATATTTTTAAAAAATAAATAGAGGTATTGAAGATCACTTACTTGGTTATCTTCCTTACTCCAAGAAATGGGACTTAGTTTTAGGCTTCCTTCATTCTCTTCTTCCTTTCTTTCCTTCATTCTTCTTCTTCTTTTCTCCCATCTTTATCTCTCTAGTTGAGCCTCATCGTGGGTGGTGTGAGAGTGTGGAAAATATTTTTAAGTGCTTGGGAGAGGCCTCCTATTTATAGGCAAAATTGGGAGGTAAAATGACCAAACTACCTCTCATTTAGTCACAACTCAATTCCCAATTGGATTCTTATTCGTCTAGTTTGATTCAATCCTAACCACATATTGGGCTACAGTATAGATAATACCATGTTTGAATTCAATAAATCATTTTTCATAGACTTAAGGCCTTGTTTGGTTTATTTGGGAGGCAAGTTTCCTAAATTTAAGGGTACTTTTCAAAGATTTTATTTTTTTTTCTTTTTTATTTTATTTATGTTATTTCACTCATATCTCATCAAGTCTTCTTCAATGAATAATCCTACAATTCAATGAAGACTTGGGGCCCTTTGATGAGGTAACAAAATAATTTCTTAAAGAAACCATCTTTTCATCTTTTTCACTTTTTTTCTTTTTCTTTTTTATAAATTAAGAAATTGTCACATCACTCCCCCTGTCCTAGGGGATCCATCCAAGAAGGCCTTCAAGAAGCCTCCAATAGCTATTTTATTATTTATTTAATTAATTTATGAGAATTTAAATGAGTTTTGGGCCAATTTTAAATTTTTGGGTTAAAAATTAAACTTTTGGGCCTTTTTTATTTTGGGCTCAAGAATAAATTTCCATTGGGCTTGAATTAAATAATTGGGCCTATTTATATTTATATTTTGGGCTTACAAATTTTCTTGGGCCATAATCCCAAACAAATCATCTTTTGAATCTTAATCAAGATTAAGCCTCATTAGGCATGTTTTAACATTTTCATCTTTGAACTTTGCTTTAATTGGGCTCAATTATATTTATTTGACCCATATTCTAAATTTTCATAATATTTTGGGTCTTATCTCAAGCTTCCTTATGTGTTCCATCACTTGACCCGTTTTAATTTTTTTATTTTGACTTATGTTAAAACCTGTGCCAAAACTCGTTTCTTCGCCTTACGTCGTTTTACTTAATTTTCATTCAATAGTTTTTACGCCTTTTTTCATCTCTTGAACCAAAACTAATAAGTTTATCTAATACCTACTTGAGTTCTCTTTTTAAATCTTTTTAAATTTATAACTTAGGCTTCCAAACGAATCATATACTTAGTTTACATGTCTCGTGCCTAAACTTGATTCTCAAGAAAATAATTTACTTGCAAGATTTCTTCTTAATTCATAATAGCATGTAATTTGGATTTTTAGAAATTACGGGGTGTTACAAATTTTCTTTCAGGCCTTAATTAGATCTTAGGCCCTAATCAAATCATTTTCAGGATTTAATTTTTGAGCCTAAACTTAGCCCCTTTATCTTTGGGCTTTTGAAACTTCCTAGTTTTTATTTGGACTTTCATAATCTTATATGGCTCTTCTCTAATAATTGGCCCAATACTTTGATTCAATTTTTTTTTCGGGCTTTAGTTATTTTTCGGTTTTACTTGAGCCCAATTCCAATAAATAAATTATTGAGCCTATATCCTTTCATTTTTTCATACTTTTCATTATTTCTTTCGTACTCAAATGTTACTTGAATCCTTACTTAGACGATTATTAATCTCATAATCGTGGAATAAAATATGTATTTTGGTTTAAAGAATCATGTATCATTACATATATAAATATAGTTAACTTAATATAACATCCATACAACTAAAGAGAAAACTTATCATTTGTTCAGAAGTTTATATTACATGACAACGTTTGCAACATACAAAAATTTTAAACTCTTCAAAACGGTAGTCTTCTTTAGCGCCGCCACCACACCTTCTGGTGAGCCAAGGTTCCACATAATCTTCGTCGCTTCCTCCTCGTTACCTGGCATAAAATGCCATGAGCTGCAAAGCCCAGAAAGAGACCCACAAACCATACCTTTCTAACACTTACAATACACATTAACATATAGTAATAATCATGACAAGAGCATCATTGTATAATATGAAAATGTATGCGCATGAGACCAACTCCACAAAAGAACACCACCAAACCAACTAGGATTCCCTTTGCCAAAAGAAATCACTCAACCACAAGACTTTCAGCAAGTGAACACCAAAACCATCAACAAATCCTCCTTGTGACAATCATGACCGCGTAGTTAGGTTAGATACCCGTTATTTCATACAGGGCACAAGGGAGTGGGATCCGCAGATCCAATACCATTTAAAGAGTTTTTTATGCCTTCATCAGCATCAAATCCAAAGTCAAACCACACACACCCAGGATCTTCAAGAGTAAACACCAAAGCCATCAACAAACCCTCCTTGGGATAACCAGGACCGCATAGCAAGGTTAAATACCCTTCATTTCATGCAATGTACAAGGGCGTGGGATTCGCAGATCCATAACTTAAAGAGGTTTTGATGCCTTCACCGACGTCATGTGTAAAGTCACTCGAGCACCACCAACGACGGAATAACCTTCACAACACAACAACATGGAAGGGGACTTGCCCAGTCCGACAAATGGGAGCTTTCCCATATCATAAACCGTGTGAAGATGTTCAAACACCAAGGTTACACACATAACCCAACCCTAACCAAGCTAGACACATGAAGCCACCCCAACCCATGGTATAAGTCATGCATGAATAATTCTATGTTCCATGTCTAAGGTACTTTCTCTATCAATAATTGACATGCAAGAGCATATGTAAGCATGGGACATACATGCATGTAGTAAACAATGCATATAGGTCATATTCACATGAAACAACTCATTTTTTTTCCAAAATTAAGAATTTCAGAATCTATGAGGGTCCCTAAACATTCATTTAAAAAGACCAAATGTCTTTGTAAAAATTCTAATAAAATCCAGGGAGCTCGATTAGGGTGTTATCTATGTTTTTCATGAAGCAGTCAATACCTAGATATCAATACAAAGGGGGATGAAAATTCATGTAAGCCTAACTATCCGAAAACAAACATGTTTGAGAAAAACTAATTTTCTCAAAATTTGTCCAATGAAAATGAATTATATAAATTTTGGATAAAACTAGACCCATATAAATTTCTTTACATATGTGGTTCATCTCTAGGGAGTTTTGTCTGTATTTTCCTATAAGTACTCAAAGTTGACTGCTTTACTGCCATTCAAACGTAGAAAGTTCAAAATTAGCATAAGGGTTCTAAAGTTTATTTTTGGGCTTAACCAAGAATTATACATACTAAAGACATGACAAACTAACACTTTCCAAAACAAATTTTGAGTTTAGTTAGGTTTGGGCACCACGAAAATGCTGAGATGGCGTAAAAACTTCAATGTTTTGACTTAGGCCTAGTCCTTTCTTATTTCCTTTATCTTTCTTTCATCGTAGAACTTGCAATCCTTAACCAAGAGTATCATAAAAACATACATGAACACATATAATTGAAATAACTATCTCAAGAATCACTTAATCACATATTCCTACACTTAGAACAGTTCCTTAGAATAAAATTTCCTTACATCCTTTCTAGGTTTCATGGATTCCTTCATTTTTTACCTTAACTTTTTTTTTATCTTAAAGAGAGGTAGAATTAAGAAATTTTATTAGAGAGAAAAGTGTTGACTAAGGAGAGTCTCTTACTTGATGATTTTCTTGACTAGACAAGATAGGACTTAAGTTTTAATGTTCTTTTCTTTTCTTCTTCCTTCTCTTGTTTATCTTCTTTTTTCTTCTTTCCCTCCTTCTCTTTCCCTTTGGCCGAGCACTCTAAGGAGGTATGGGGGTGTGAATGAAAAAAGTTTAAGTGATGGAAAGAGTGGGGTTTATATAGGCATTGCAATGGTGTGAAATGACCATCTTGCCCTTCATTTAGTTAGGATTTGGTTAGCTTCCAACAATCTTACCATCAATTAAGGTTTAGTTCCTATATTTTGGTTACTTTTTAAGCCTAGTTAGGACTTGTTAGTTATAGTCACGATGAGCCATCAAGGGGGTTAGGAAGAAAATCTTTCAAAGTCATGTCATGTCATGGAACTTTTTCTTTTTCTTTTATTTAATTTCTTAAATTTATCAAATCAAGCCATTCTCCTCTCTTAGGAGATATATTTGAGTGTATAAATGTCTATATATATATATATGAAAGGTGAATACCATAATTGGTAAGAAAAACTAATTTTACAAGTTTCTCTCGCATGTCCCATCATCTACCTATTCAAGTCTCCTTTGCTTTTCTTTTTTTTGGAAAAATGTCACATCAAGGTTCTCTCCTAGTGAGAGAACCGTGTATATAGATATATACTATATATATATATTATTTTTTTCATTTATTTGTTAATAAAATTGATGTCGGCCCTATTTTATTTTAAATTGGTTTTGGGCTTCCATGAAATTCCACGGGTCACTTTATTTAATTTGGGTCATGGGTTACTAACTTGGGCTATTAATGCTAATTTGGGCTTCATAATTTAGTTTATGTGTTTTTGGGCGTAAGTCATTATTTTGGGTTTTAGCCCTTTAATTTTATTTTTAATTATTTACTTAGTTATTTCATTATTCACTCCAGAGTCTTGGTTTAAAACTTGGGTTATTTCTGTCTTAGATTTTCTAACTCCTAAGTTTTTGTCTTGATTCTTAAGTTCATTAAATTAATCCAAGAAGTCTTGCGCCTAGCAATTTTAGGGTTTAAGAATGATCTTATCTAGGGTTTGAACCTCCTTTGCATAATTAAGATGGCATTATGTCTTAATTAGGGTTTATGAGATTTCAGGTCTTCACAATCTACCCTCTTTATAAAAATTCCATCCCAAAATTTTGAAGTTACCTCCATTCTCGAACAATTGTGGGTGATTGACGCATATAGAGTCCTCTCTTTTCCATGTTGATTCCTCAATTCCTTGGTGATGCCAAATCACTCAGATTAAAGGAATAGTCTTTCCTCGCAACACCTTTTCTCTGCGATTAATAATCTTGACCGACCGTTCTTTGAAAGTAATGTCCTCGTCAAGTTTGATTTCTTCTCAATTGAGCACATGCGAAGAATCATCCATATACTTTCGTAGCATGGAGACGTGTAAGACATTATGCATCCCTGAGAGTTACAGCGGTAGAGCCAACCGGTAAGCAACCTCCTTGATCTTTTGCAATATTTTGAATGGTCCTATGTATCTCAGGGCAAGCTTCCCTTTATTCCTGAATCGTATGATCCCCCTTCGTGGTTGAACTTTCAAAAACACGGGGTCGCCAACGTTGAAACTTAAAGGTCTTATCCGCTAATCCACATAGCTTTTTTGATGACTCTATGCAATTATGAGGCATTCCCAAATGAGCTTCACCTTTTCTGTGGTCTCTTATATTACTTTTGGTCCCAAAAGTTTGGCTTCTCCCACATTAGCCCAATAGATAGGTGATCGACAAGGTCTCCCATATAGGGCTTCATTTGGTGTCATGCCGATACTGACTTAAAAGCTCTTGTTGAATGCAAATTCCACCAATGGTAGTTGTTTTTTCCAACTTCCCTTTAGATCCATGATGCACGCCCGGAGCATGTCTTCCAAGGTTTGAATTGTTCATTTCGACTGCCCGTCGGTCTGAGAATGGAAAGTTGTACTAAAACGCAAGTCTGTCCCCAAACCCCTATGCAAACTTTCCTAGAAATTTGAAATGAAACGTGGGTGGCAGTCTGATACAATAGACGCGGGGATTCTGTGTAGCCGAATTATTTCTCAAATATAAAGATTATTTAAAGATTACAAGGTATCAGCGATTCCCACTAGTAAAAAGTGTGCAGACTTCGTCATTCGGTCCACGATCACCCATACTGCATCGTGGCCCTATGATGATTTTGACAACATGGTAACAAAGTCCATCGTTATATGCTCTCATTTTCATTCTGGTATTGGCAAGGGTTGAAGTCTTCCTCTAGGTTATTGGTGTCCTGTTTTCACTTGTTGACACGTAAGACACTTAGCCACGTACTCCGCAATGTCATTCTTCATTCCGTTCCACCAATACTACCAGTTAAGGTCCTGATATATCTTGTTTCCTCCTGGGTGCACTGCAAAACTTGATTGGTGATATTCCTTGAAGACTTGTTCTCTTAGATCTTTAATATTTGTTACAAATATCCTTTTTAAAAACCTTAAGCTCCCATCAAGGTGTATTGTCCATTGCGTGGACGTACCATCAGAAGGTATACGTGATTTTAGAAATGTTATATCTTGGTTGGCCTTTTGTGCCTCCACAATCTTTATAAGAAAGGTTGGAGTAGCCTTGGTGGCATTCAAGTATATCACGTCTTCTCTTTCTTTGGGATTGAGCAAAAATTCACTAATTATTTCTAGCATATTCCATCTTTCCACTGCCAAACACGCAACGATACCATTTGACTTTCTACTTAAAGTGTCAGCCACAACGTTTATCTTCCCAAGATTGTATGTCATTGTGAACCGATAGTCCTCCAGAAACTCCATCTACCGCCTTTGTCACATGTTCAAATCCTTATGCCTGAATAAATACTTTAAGCTCTTATGATAAGAGAAAAGTTTGAATTGTTCACCATAAAGATAGTGGCACCATGACTTTAGGGAAAAAACCACCGCTGCCAATTTGAGGTCGTCTGTCGAATAATTCCATTCATGGGGCTTTAGTTGTCTAGATCTGTAAGCCACAACTCTTCCATGTGGCATCAGCACGCATTGCAACCTTTCTTTTGATGCATCGCAATAGACTGTGTAGCCTACATCTCGTTCAGGAACTGCAAGTACCAGAGCGTTTGTCAATCATTTCTTGAGCTCATGAAAAGAATTCTTACATGACTCATTCCATTCAAACTTTACACCCTTCTGTGTCCATCTTATAATTGGTCTTGCCAGTTTTGAGAAATCGTGAATGGAATGAAAAGAATTCAAAGACTAGTTTCAAATGGTCAATTAGACTCATTGGAAGTGGAGGCACTTACAGTCTCTAAATCCTGCTTGGAATGTAAAATGACCAAGAGATCATTCTCGGCTAAGGGCGATAGAGCCAAAAATGTGTTAGAATTGGTTTACTCTGATCTGTGTGGACCCATGACTATCCGAAAAAGAGATAGTTTTGAGTATTTTATCACCTTTATTGATGATTACTCAAGATTTGGTTACGTTTACCTAATGCACCACAAGTTTGAATCCTTTGAGAAATTAAAAGTTTTCAAGGCTAAAGTAGAGAGGCAGCATGATAAAATAATCAAAACACTATGATCTGATCATGGTGGGAAATACCACTTTGGAGTATTTAGGGATTACCTAAAGGAGGTAGTAATTACATCCCAGTTGTCTGCACTTAGCACGCCTTAGCAGCAAGGTGTAGAAGAAAGAAGATATCAGACTCTTTTGGATATGGTTAGGTCTATGATGAGTTATTCAGATCTTCCTTATTCATTTTAGGGTTTACATTAGAGACAACTACATATTTATTGAACCTAGTTCCATCTAAATTAGTTTTTCCAACTCTCACAGAACTGTGGAATGCTCGCAAGCCCAGTCTAGGACATATTTAGATTTGGGATTGTCCAGCACATATGCTGAAAAAAAAACTAGGAAAGTTGGAATCTAGGACAGATGTGTCTCTTTGTTGATTACCATAAATGCACCAAGGGAGGTTTATTTTTTATCATAAGGATCAGAATGTCATTGTTAGTATCAATGCCATGTTCTTGGAGGAGTATTATATTATAAACTTCAAGCCTAAGAGTAAGTTAATCTTACAAGTGCTAAGAAGAAGTAACCGAACAGATGAACCAAATGCATAATATCGAATATCACATGATATCAATAACTCATTTCTTTTTGGTAGTGGAAGATTTATTGATAATCAGGAATGTGTCACTTGTACACAAGCTCAAGAAGAGCCTTGTCATAGTGGGAGGGTCAGGCAACAGCCTGATAGGTTACCGTACTTGGGTGAACACTTCGGTGAGATCTCGGGAGAACATAAACCAGAACCCAGAAACTATAAAGAAGCAATCCAAGATAAGAACTTAGGTATTTGGATGAAAGCTACGAATTCAGAGGTAGAATCTATGTATTCCAATCATGTCTGGGATCATGTTGATTTTTTGGATGGGGTAAAACCTATCGAATGAAAATGGGTCTACAAGAAGAAAAGAGGGGTAGATGGGAAGGTTGAAACTTTTAAAGTTAGGTTTGCTGCAAAAGGGTTTACTCAGAAAGAAGTGATCGATTATGAGAAAAGTTTTTTGTCGGTAGCTATACTTAAATCTATCAGATCTCTTTTATCCATTGCGACCCATTTTGATTACGAAATTTTGCAAATGGACAACAAGACTATATTTCTTAATGAAAATCTTGATAAGTGCATCTATATGATGCAAATAAATAGTTTCATAGCAAGTAACCAGGAGAGAAGGTATGCAAGGTACAAAGATTTATTTATGGACTTAAGCAAATATTCAGGTCTTGGAACATCCGGTTTGATGAGGCAATCAAATTTTTTAGTTTTTATCAATGTCTGGATGAAGCCTGTGTGTACAAAAAGTCAACGGAAGCAGGGTGATATTTCTTGTACTTTATGTGGATGATATACTTTAATCGGTAATGATGTGGGAACGTTGTCTACCATAAAAGTGTGGTTGTCAAGACAGTTCGATATGAAGGACTTAGGAGAAAACCAGTCACATCATTGGGATCAAGCTTTTGCGAGATCGGGGTAAAAAGATGTTATTTTTATCCCAAGCCATTTATATAGATAATGTTCTCGCCAGATTTAGCATCTAGGATTCCAAAAAAATATTTCTTCCTTTCAAGCATGGAATCAGTCTATCTAAGGATCTGTGTCCTAAAACACCTGATAAAATAGAAAGGATGAAAGACATTCCTTATCATTTGGCAGTCAGAAGTCTCATGTATGTCATGCTATGTACTAGACTTGATATCTGTTTTGTCATAGCCATGGTTAGCAAATTTCAGTCTAATCCAGACGAAGAACATTGAACAGCGGTAAAACACATTCTCAAGTAACTGAAAGAACTAGAAATTATGTGTTGGTTTACAAGGGTGAGAGTCTTGTGCTCACTGGGTACACTGACTCAGATTTTCAGTCGGATAGAGATCATTCAAAGAGGTGATGTGATTGTGACCAAGACTGTATCAATAGATAACCTGGCAGATCCTCTTACGAAGAGCTTATCAGTTAAGACTTTCAATACTCATGTAGAGAGTTTAGGTTTGAGATGTGGCCACATGACATTAATAAAAAGTGGTAGATTGTTAGGATTTTTATATAAAACCATGTTCGGCTCATTTATATCTGTGTTTGTGGAAAATATATTATTATTATTTATAATTAATATGCGATATGTCGGTAATTATATAGAGTAAGAATTCTGGTAAGTACAACTTGCATTACTTACAGAATATCAGAATTCTAATTCTTATATAATTAAATTAGGTCACAGCCTAGATAGGGTTAACATTCTATCGGTATAGTTGCGAGCACAATCTCAGTGATTTATCTTAATCACATGAATTTGTTCAATAATTCAAGAGAGATTGTGTTCAGTATACCAGGATTGTATTGAACAGGACCAAATGTGAAATTAAAATCCATATACTGACAGGATTAGACTTACACAATTTCATGCTTTGCTCAAGAGCACATAGATTCTTAATCCCGACAAGTATTGAATGATGACGTGTTTTAACATTTATTACTTTGAATTACTTACGGGTGCGATTCAATCTTATTATTTCAATAAACTCTGTAGTTTGAATAATAAATATTAGAAAACAATCACTGTTATATTTCAGAGGAACCCGTGTCTAGAAAATTTCATCCTGTAGTGTATCAAATAAGTTGAATTTAGTAATCAAGGATTGTAGATATTTGTGAATTAAATTATCACTAATTAAATTTCACTAAGCGGGTATTGGTAACTTAACGCGAAAAATCATATTATGTATTGTATAACTCGGCAAATAAGGACTCTTATTTTTATGACTTGAGATAATTAAATTGTAGTGCAGTTGTAATTATTTAATGTGATTAATTACAATTAAAAGAATTAGAAATATATCATGGGGTGCTGATATGTAATTTCGTAATCTTTTAGAAGCCAATTTAATTATTATCCTTGGGTCCCCAGTGTAGTCTATAATCGCAGATCAGGTCCATCATCTCCCTTGACCTAATCTATAAATATGAGACTTATTCTGATTTTAGGTCATAACTCATACTTGTAGACGATGACTAGGGTTTTGAGAGATCAAGAAAGAGAGATAGGAGGCGGCGGCATCAAAGGTACCCACTGACATTTTGATCTTGCATTTTGGGTCATACACCAGAAGATCCGAGAAGTTACAGTTCTGATTCAAATATACCAGAATCAGCAAGTACAATTTTTGAACTCCGGGTAATCGATTTAATATTCCTATTAGCGTCTAATCTAAGATCCGTCAGCATTTTTATTCCGCGAATCCAACACAAATGACACTATTTTTTTATTTTTTTATTCTAGCTCATCCTATTTATGCCCTAATAGAATGATGGATACCTCTGAGAGTTTTTCTTTGAGTGATGGCTTTATGAAAGAGGCTTTTCTTTCACCATATTAAGAATTATCGCAATAGAACCAAAAAATAGAGAACTTTCCCTCTTATGTTCACAATTTTCACATGCATTTTTAACAAAGTTCACTCGTGGTGTCTTAACTGTCATGAAATGCAAAGGTTTTCAAAAATAGCATACCCATAACAATCCATTCCTTGTCACTGTGAGGAACTGTAAAACCCGGTAATTTAACAACAAATTATTAAATTAAAATAATTAATTAAAAAAGAGTTTAATTAAAATTTTAATAAATATTCTAAATTACAAATAAAGGAACAATGACGTTAATAATAATATAAGGAAAGAATGAGACAAATTCAAAAAATAAAATGAAATGATATTCTCTGTGCATGTGATGACAGTTGGATTGGTTTAAAAATTTAGAAGATAGATCCAAATGAGAGAATCGTAGGATGTGATTCCTGAAAATCAGTGACTATCTGTTTAAAACGTGATCTCTTTCCTCAGAACCTCCATTTCTCTCTCTGCCATCCCTGATTCCTCTCGGCGATATTTCTCTCTCTCTCGGCCTTTCCTCTGTCCAGAACCGTCGCCCAGCAGCCACCATGAACCTGCAACCACCGAGCAACACCACCAACGTGATCACCATCGTCAGCGTCGGCACCTACCACCAGTGCAACCATCGTCGAACGACCATATTCTTCCTTCTCTGGTTGGTCTCTCACTTTCTGTTTTTCTGTTATACAAACAGATAGTATATATATATCACCTGTTATATATATCTTATAAACAACGGTTAAAACAATCCAATCTTCATCTGATTGCAAGTGCAAATATATACATATGTATCATACACAGGCCGAATATATAAATAGATCTATATAAATTTATATCATGATATATATATATATACAATATGATATATATATATGTAATATTATAGAAAATCCATGTAAAAATATACATTAAATATATATACGCTTATGTATATAAATCCTTTGGAAGTATGATGAAATAAGTATAAATAATAATAATGAAGAAGAAACAAAGAGAAGAACCCTGGTTACAGAGATTTGATGCCATGAAGTCTCTGGTTCAAAACTTTGGGTCGACTAACCTTGGTGTTGAGGTGACTCACATTTTTTAGAATTGGGTTCCTTCGCCAGTGGACCGACTCACATGGTTGTTAGGTCGGCTCATGATGGTGAGGTCTCGGTTCTTTCTCAGACCTCGGCTTGGGTCGACTCATGAGCCATTTGAGTC
>JAUTBS010024518.1:0-14270 GCA_032361285.1 Aequorea victoria
AGGTCTCCAGTAAGGAGAGGTCTAATTGATGGACTGCTGCGTGGGATCCAGGACATATGACCTTTAGGACATTTCATTACATTTGCTTCCGCATATTTAATACCTTTATCATGAATTCTATGACATCATTGTGATGCGACATTGGGCTGTTTGACCCATTTATGTCATATTTTGGTTATTACTATTTAATTCATGGAAATTAATATTATTTAGCATATAGTTAGCTAAATTCATGTTAAGGCTTACTTGGTTTAATGGGCCAAAGGCCCATAAACCATGGCCGGTCACCATTCCCAAATTAGAGCGTGACACTATATACTCATCATTAATATTTTAAAATATCCATAAAAAGGTGGCTCCCTATTTCAATAGAAAGTAATTTGCTCAAGAATCTTATTCACAATTCAAAATAAATTATTCACAGAGTTTATAATATCATGAATTATTCTGTGAATAAAATTATATAGTTAGTTTATAAGTACTTATTATTTTTGTTTTTTTGAATGAAAATCCACCAAGTTGAAGAGGGACCCACAAGAGGTGACAAACATGGATCCATATGTTCTTGTAGACTTACTAGAAAAAATGATATGTGGCTACATCAGCGAAATCGAATATTTCTTAGTCGAAGGATGCATAAATTAGGGGTGTTCATAGGTTGGGTTGGGTTAGATTGGCGTGCAAATCGTCACCCGACCATATGGCTTCGGTTCTTAATTTTTCCACTCGCAATTCGACCGTCAACCGATGGATTTGAGTGATCGGGTGAATGGGTTGGGTGCTACGATTTTGCGATTTTAGAAGAAAAAAAATGGAGTTGAATTTGACAAATGAAGCAGTTAAAAAATTGAGTTGAATTTGTCAAATTTACAATTTTTACTTAAAAATAAAATGGCAAGCAAATAAATTATAAAATACAAATTTAATTCACTGCTCCATACCTCCAAACAGCAAACAAAAGTTCAAAACAACAAACTGCTCCAAATTCAATTCAATTCATTGCAAATTCAATTCACTAGCAGCAATACAAACTGCTCCAAATTCAATTCAATTCACTGCTAAAAAATCCAAAACAACAATGCAAATTCATTCAACACAGCAGGTTGCTCCAAACAGCAAGTTCTAACAAAACTATAAATTTCAAACATCAACATAGCAGGTTGCTCCAAAGTCCAAACAGCAAAACAAACAACTTACTATTCATCCTAGGTTAACCTACTCTCAACCAACCACCTTTCGATACAAAAAAAAAAACTACACAATAATACAATCCATAATAGTCTCCATAATACTACAGCTACTAATAACACTAATTATCTAATTGAAAATAGTCTTGAACCAAACGAGCACAATATTTTCTGTTGATAAGAATGGCACAAAAGAAGATGAACAAACACATAAAAAATTAAGTAAATTATTAAACATGAATATATCCATAGTATATGAACATATATATACACAGACAGAGCAGTATCAGAAATAGGAGTTGGACGTAAAGAAAGCATGTTAGGAAATGGGAACCGAGATACAGAGAGAGGAATAGAGAGAAAACAAGCACCTGCGTGCAATGGCACAACATGAACTCGATTACTCCCAAACCGCTTCACAACCCCGCAATGAGTGTGGTCGGTTCACGGTGTGCTTGATTACAGGAGGGAAGTCGGAGATTCTAACCCCGCCGTCCAATAAGACTTTGCTCTTGTCGGAGACTGGAACCGCCGGATCTGGGCCCGATTGAGGGTTTTGTTGCTGCCGGTCTTCATCGAAATCCAGTTTCACTTGCTGCTGTAGTTCTAGGTCGTCATCGTCGTCTTCTTCATCATCGATGTCTTCATTTTGGGGCTTAGATCGTCAACTGATTTGGGGTTCTCTCCTTCGCTTCTTCCTCCACCTGGTGCGGGTCTCTGTTTAAGATTATTTTGCAAAATTGAGACATTCAATTTTGAAAACTACACAGCAGGATGAATAGTCGATGTCAATGGAGAAGTGAGCTCAAAACTAAGAGCTAAGAGTTGAGCAAAGGAGAAAGAGGAGACGAGAGAGTGAGCGACTGAGTGAGAACACTGTGAGAAGTGAGAAGTGAGAACTGAGAACTGAGAACTGAGAACTGAGAAGTGTCTCTGTCTCTTTAGAGCCCTAAAATCAATTGCCCCCAAATCATAAAACACTAAAAGTCTATAACGCAGCGTGAGATTCGGTCGGGTTGGGTGGCTACGGGTTGGTGACACCAAACCCGTTACCCGACCGTAACCCACTCAAAAAATATTCTTTCACCCATAACCGACCGAATTAATCAACAAAACTGTTTATTATCGGTTTGTTCGGTTTGGGCGGATCGGGTCACTCGATGGACACCCCTACTTGCTATGTATCTTTCAAATAAACTCCCCACTTCCTCAACTACTTGAAAAGTAAATGGAAAAGTTTCTAATGTTTTAACACTGTATGATTTTCTTATGAAAAATCATGGTATAAAAGTTAAACTGTATATGTGGAAAAGAAATTACTTATGATCTCCTTGCTTTAAAATGCTTTAATTGTTGTGGACGATATTACCTTTGCGAATTTGCATAATTGTGTTAAGAAAGATTATATGCTCTAAATGTTTCCAAATAAAGTTGTATGCTATTTTTGCTTGTAAAATGATAACATAATAGGTTGTAGTGACAATAAATGGAATAAAAAATATTTAATGTTGTACAAACTCTGACAACCTTGTAAATGAAAAGGAGTATGAAAAGTGTTGCGAAATATATCACGAAGAGTGTAATGAAAGGATTCTTATCCAGAAGAGTCGCAAGCTTAGTAATCAAAAATGAAACTGAATTGCTCGGGCTGTTCCTGTAGCTATGAGAAGTGATTGCTCTGGCTGTTCCCGTAGCCATGAGAAGTGATTGCTCTGGCTGTTCCCGTAGCCACGAGAAGTGATATGCTCGGGCTATTCCCGTAGCATTGAAAAGTGAATTGCTCAGGATATTACTGTAGCGTTGAAAAGGGAATTGCTCAAGATGTTCCTGTAGCCTTGAAAAGTGAATTGCTCAGGATGTTCCTGTAGCCTTGAAAGTGATATGCTCAGGTTTTTCCTGTGGCAATGGATATCTTGGTAACTCGCGTAACGTTATCAAACGAAAAAGAGATATGTCAAGGCTGTTCCTGTGACAACTGTACATGGTACGACCATGGAAAAGTGATATGCTCAGGATGTTCCTATAGCTATGAAAAGTGATATGCTCAGGATGTTCCTGTAGCTATGAGAAATAATATGCTCAAGATGTTCCTATAGCCATGAGAAATGGTATGCTCAGGCTGTTCTTGTAGCACTGAATAATTGAATAAATGGAAAGGATAATTATATTTTCAAATATAAGAAAATAAGACAAGATAAGAAAATAAAATGTTGAGTTTTGTGTTTACTCTTTCAAAATAAAAGAATGAATTGAATGATTACCCCTTTTGCTTATATTACTATACATATACATGCCATGATATGTTAGTGTATAAATCTATTTTTATCCCTATTTTGGAACTGTATTAATATGCATGTTCCACTCGCCAGCTTTTTGCTGATATTGCATTTAAACATTTTAGGTGGACACGATGAAGCTTGATGATGGACTTGACTGATTTAAAGGGATCCAGTATACAGACCTCTAGGACATGCATGTATTTTACTTATGCTTCCGCATCTGATTGAAATATATGGTTCATGTATTGTTGAGACTATATGGGCGGTTTTGACCCACTTGTATTATATGGGATTTTAATTACTTAAATCTATGGGAAGAATGAATATTAATTAGCATAATGTTAGCTAATTACATTTGGGCTTACTTGGTTCGTTGGGCTAAGGCCCATGATCCATGGCCAATCATCTCTCCCAAATTGGTGTGTGACAGATAGTGTGGTGACCCGTGGGCTCACCCTCCTCAATTGAACAAATAGTCTCTGTGGTAGCAAGAATATCATCCATGGCATAAGATGAGGCCCCAGGTGCCTTAAGGTGGTGTGATGGACTTGAGTGAGTCTCACTGAACCCTATAAAAGATCCCAGATTCTTGAAGAACAAGTCATCGATTGTTGAGGTCCCAATAGGCTATGAGGGGCCTGCCATGTCTCCGGTTGGGGTTGTCGATGTTGGAATCGTCATCGCTGCCTCTATGGTCAAGTCGATGCTGAATAGGTGAGCACCGTTGGTCAGAGCTGGGTCTATCTTGTGACCCGCGCATCCTTCCTCTTGGCTTATGCCACTATAGCTCTTGCCTTCGTTTGATGCCATTGAGAAAGACGAGAAAGTTATGAAATTTGTGACCACCCAAATATGATGCTTACGCTCATTATTAGGTCAACTGTATTTTTCATTAATTAGATCAGAGGGTAGGCAGAGACAACGACTAATTGGTGACCACCCACCGAGCCTTGCTGATCTTGGATTTGGATCATATATCGAAAGATCTGAGAAATTTTTGTTACAAATTTGATTCAAACCTACCAGAATTAGTATGTATAATTTTTGAACTTTGAGTAATCGATCTAACATTCGTATTAGCATCTAATTTAAGATCCGTTGGCATGTTTTTTATTTGTATTCCGCGAATCTAACAATTGGTATTAGAGCCAACGATTGTGATTAGATACTAATATGGATTCATGTTGTCCAACATTAATTCGATTTATAAATTTGTGTGCATGTTACATCTAGGATTAACCGTGGTGTTGCAGGATGATTTGCATGTTTAATCCTTCGTTTATGGCCTTCTTTCTTGTTTGTGATTGGATCATGCGGTGGTTTGGACCGCATTTACATTTTTTTAATCTATAATAATTATTTTTATTGAGAGATGCGAGATTGCATTTTTTTTTTAATAATGTAATCTGATCATAGAACAAAGAAGATCTAAGATCTTGAAATTAAGATCCAAGCAGAGAACAAAGAAAAGGAGGCGCAGTGGTGCAAAGAAGCCAATGCGGGGTGAGGCGCCAGAGGCTAGCGGCGTAGATGGCCAAGCATCGGAGGTTAGTGGCGTAAGTGCCCAGGTGTCAAAGGCATCAGCGGCGCAAGGCATGCAGCGCAGGAGCGGTGGTGGCCAAGCACGGTGGTGCGGTGAGCTGCGGCGCAGGAAGTGTGGCGTGCGGCGGTGGCAGCAGGCTACGGCAGCGCAGGAGCGGTGGTGACCAAGCGCGGTGAGTAGTGGTGCAGGGCATTGCTGTAGTATGTTGCCCTAAAGGGCTAAGGCCCTGTTAGGTCAAGGCCATAAATGGAGGAAAGTATTATTTATTTAATTTCCTATTAATTGCGTAGATGTCTCTTTTTTATTGTATGTTTAAAAATCTTTAAATATGGACAACATGGTTTACGAGACCTGACTTAGAAGTTTTTTTTTTCTTGAAAAGAATTATTTTTCGTGGTTGTTTTCAAAATTACTTGAAAGTGGAATTTTAATTTGTTGCTTAAATTAATTTTTGATTTTCAAGATATTTTGACTTAAGTAATTTATATTATTTTGAATAATTAAAATAAGGAAATCAGAAAAATTAATTTTTGCAAGAAAAATTATATATTTCCTTTTGAATTATTTTTTTTGAAAATAAAAATATTTTGTCTCTCAAGTTTAAATATTAAGTGGTGAGGGGATTTTAATTAAACTCCACGGCTTCCATTAGTGTTTTATAAGTGATGTAATTAAGTCACTTCCCCAGCGAATGGATTTTATTGCGGATATTACTAAATTAAAACTCTTAGGTGATAATCCTCATAATTAAATAGTAAGAATGAGCGATCCCCCCAACGGTGAGGTTCATTACGAGCGGGTTTAATTTTGAGAATGAACTAATGGTATATACTTAAGATATAAATAATAATATTCTTTCTAATAGAGTCACTATTATTATTTATATTGCCAAATGTGCTAGTTGTACAGAGCTTTTCTGAACTGTTCAGATAAGAAAATTAAAAAATACAATATGTCTAATTTAAAGTGAATGAGTTAAGCTCCCAACGAGAAATCAAATTCTAAGAAAATTAGAATAATTGGCATAATTTTTTTAATTGACGGCCGAGGAAAGTCAATTTATAATTAATAAAAATAAATTTTCCACCAAATATAATTTAATATATTTTTTTTAGATATAATGGGCAGTTCATCCAATCCTCTCACTTCAATTTTAAAAGAAAACAAACTAACTAGATCAAATTTTACCGACTAAAAAATAAATCTTGACATTGTCCTGATAGTAGAGGGCTTCAAATTTATTTTAACAAAACCATGTCAGACAGAGTCGATAGATGGCGCACCCAAAAGGAAAGTCCAGGCCTACCAGAGATGGCAGAAAACTGATCAGATGGCACGTGGCTATATTTTGGCTTCCATGTCAAATCTGTTGCAACACCAACACAAGTATATGAGCACTGCCTACGAGATGATTTTAAACCTCAGAGAAATGTTTGAGGATCAAAATCATGCCGCTAGGATGATGGCTATGTTAAACTTGGTTAACACCAAGATGGTTGAAGGTACCCCGGTAAGGGATCATGTTCTTAAAATGATCGGCATTCTTAACGAATTGGACGTTTTTGGATCCGAAATTGATGGAAAAACCCAGATCAATTACATGCTCCAGTCACGGTCAGAGTTCTTTAAGAAGTTTTACCTGAATTATACGATCAGTAAAGTGGATTACTCGCTGACACAACTTCTTAAAGAACTACAGGCAACTGAATGTATCATTAGGAACCATTTTGTGGTCAATATTGTTGAACGACCCACGACTTCTAGCCCAAAAGGGAAGAAGAAAAAAAAGAAAGGAAAAGTTCAGAAACAACTTTCGATTGTTAAAACTAAAGGAAAGACTCAAGGAGAAAGAAAATAGTCAAAAGGCAAGTGCTATTTTTTCCACCAGCTAGGACATTGGAAAAAGTATTGTCCGGTCTTCTTAGCAAAGGACGACAATGGATAAGGTAACAATTCTCCATTTATATTTAAAACTTAGTTTCTGGTAGAATCTACGAAAACCTGGTGTGTAGATTCAGGTGCCACTAATGATGTCTACAATTCTTTGCAAGAGTTCTAGGTAACTAGAAAGCTAAGTGATGGAGAGATATTTTTGTTCATATGTGATGCAATAAAACAGTAATAGCAACAATAGTAGTAGTAGGAACTTTTGTTCTTGATTTTCGTAGTGATAGGCGAATAGTATTGGAAGATTATTTTTATGTACCTTCAATTCGAAAGAATTTAATTTCTGTTTCGAAATTGGTTATGAATGAATATTTGATCACTTTTAATAACAATATTTCTATTAAATTTGGTAGTTCTTTCATCTGTTCTGATATATTGGTAAACAATCAGTAAATTATACAACCTATTTCACTGGCACTACTTAATACTGAATTGAATAACTCTAATGAAAATCATTTAAAAAGAAAGGAACCTTCTTTATCGAACCAAACATATCTTTGGCACTTACGCCTTGAGCATATTAATCTGAAAAAGATACAAAGACTAGTTTCAAATGGACAATTAAGCTCATTGAAAGTGGAGGCACTTCCAGTTTGTTAATCCTGCTTGGAAGGTAAAATGACTTAGAGACCGTTCTCGGCTAAGGGCTATAGAGTCAAAGATATGTTGGAATTAGTTCACTCTGACCTGTGTGGACCCATAACTATCCATGCAAGAGGCGGTTTTGAGTATTTCATCACCTTTATTGATGATTACTCAAGGTTTAGTTGTGTTTACGTGATGCACCACAAGTCTGGATCCTTTGAGAAATTAAAAGTTTTCAAGGCTGAGGTGGAGAGGCGGTATGGTAAACTAATCAAAATACTACGATCCGATCGTAGTGGAGAACACCTCTTGGGAGAGTTTAGGGATTACCTAGAGGAGGTAGGGATTATATCCCAGTTGTCTGAACTTGGCACGCCTCAGTAGAATGGTGTAGTAGAAAAAAGGAACAAGACTCTTTTGGATATGGTTAGGTCCATGATGAGTTATTCGGATCTTCCTGATTCATTTTGGAGTTTTGCATTAGAGACGATTACATATTTGTTGAACCTAGTTCTATCTAAATCAGTTTCTTCAATTCCCATAGAACTATGGAATGGACGCAGTCCCCGTCTGGGACATGTTTGGATTTGGGAATGCCGAGCACACGTGCCGTAAAAGGAACATGGGAAGTTGGAATCTAGGACAGATGTGTATCTCTTTATGGGTTACCCTAAATGAACCAAATGAGATTTATTTTATGATTCTAAGGACCAAAATGTCATTATTAGTACCAATGCCTAGTTCTTTGAAGAGAATTATATTATGCACTTCAAGTCTAAGAGTAAGTTAATCTTACAAGAGTTAAGAGAAAATAACTTAACAGATACACCAAATACACAATAGGGAATATCAACTGATATCAATAACTCATTGTCTTTTGGTTGTGGGAGATTTATTGTTGATTAGTACTATGTCACTTGTACACAAGTTCGGGGAGAGCCTCATTATAGTGGGAAGGTCAGGCAACAGCCTGACAGGTTGGTGTAATTGGGTGAATACTTCGGTTGGATCTTAAGAGAACATAAACTAGAATCTAAAAACTATAATGAAGCAATCCATGACAAGGACTCAGGTCTTTGGATGAAAGCTATGAATTCAGGGATGTAATCTTTGTATTCTAATCATATCTGGGATCTTGCTAATTTATCGAATGGGGTAAAACCTATTGGATACAAATGGGTCTACGAGAAGAAAATAAGCGTGGACGAAAAGGTAAAAATCTTCAAAGTTAGGCTTGTTGCAAAAAGATTTACTCAAAAAGAAATGATCGATTACAAGGAAACTTTTTTGCCAGTAGCTATATTTAACTCTATAAGGATTCTTTTATTCATTGCAGCTCATTTTGATTACAAAATTTAGCAAATGGACATCAAAATTGCATTTTTTAATGGAAATTATGACGAGTGCATCTATATGATATAGCCAGACGGTTTCATAGCAAGTAACCAAGAGAGTAAGGTATGCAAGCTACAAAGATCCATTTATGGACTGAGGCAAGTATCAAGGTCTTGGAATATCCGGTTCGATGAGGCAATCAAATCGTTTGGTTTTTATCAATATTCGAATGAAGCCTATATGTACAGAAAAGTTAACAGAAGTGTAGTGATAATTCTTGTACTTTATGTAGATGATATACTTCTCACCGATAACGATGTGGGAGCATTGTCTACCATAAAGGTGTGGTTGTTAAGGTATTTCGATATGAATGACTTAAGAGAAGCCAGTCACATCCTTGAGATCAAGATTTTGTGAAATTAGAGTAAAATAATGTTAGGTTTATCCCAAGCCCTTTATATCGATAATGTTCTCGTCAAATTTAGCATGCAGAATTCTAAGAAAAAATTTCTCCCTTTCAGGCTAGAAATCAGTCTATCTAAGGATCAATGTCCTAAAATAGATGATCAAATAGAAAGGATGAAAGAAATTCCTTATGCTTTGGCAGTCAAAAATTTCATGTATACCATGCTATGTACTAGACCTGATATATATTTTTTCGTAGGCATGATTAGTAGATTTCAGTATAATCTAAGAGAAGAACATTGGACGGTGGTAAATCACATTCTCATGTATCTGTAAAGAACTAGAGATTATGTGCTTGTTTACCAGGCTGAGAGTCTTGTGCCCACTGAGTACACTGGCTCAGATTTTCAGTTGGATAGAGAATATAGGAAGTCTACCCTTGGATATGTGTTTACCTTGGGAGGTGGAGCTGTCAATTGGAGGAGCATCAAGAAGTCTTGTATTGGTGATTTCACCATTGAGGCTGAATATGTTGTCGCTTCGAAGTCAGCAAAAAAGGTAATATGGCTCAGAAACTTCCTTGGTGATTTAGAAGTGGTTCCCTCAGTGCAGTTGGCTATTATATTTTATTGTGATAACAGTGGAGCGGTTACTAATTCAAAAGATACCAGGATCCATAAATGGGCTAAACACATTGAGCGTAAATATCACCTAATTTGAGAGATCGTTCAGAGAGGTGATGTGGTTGTGACCAAGAATGTATCAGTAGATAACCTGACATATCCTTTTACGAAGAGATTACCGACTAAGACTTTCAATAGTCACGTAGAGGGTTTACGTTCGAAATGTGTGGCCACATGACTTTAATAAGATGTGGGAGATTGTTGGCGTTTTTATATAAAATCATATTAAGATATTTTATATTAATTTTAATAATATATAAATTGTCTTAGCTCATTTATATTTGTCTTGGTGGAAAATGCATTGTTATTGCCTATCATTAATGTGCGGTATGTTGGTAATTAAACACAGTAGAAATTCTGGTAATTAGAGCTTAGGTTACTTACAAAAGATCAAAAGTCCAGTTCTTGTATAATTAGATTATTTCAAAGTCTAGGTAGGGTTGACATCCTATCGGTATAGCTGCGAGCACAATCTTAGTTGTATATCCTAATCACAGTAATTTTTTCGATAATTCAGGAGAGATTGTGTTCGATACATCAGGAATGTATTGAATAGGACCAAAGGTGAAATTAAAATTCATATACTGACAGAGTTAGACTTACACAATTTCACAATTTTCTCGAGGGCACATAGATTCTTAATTCTGAGAAATATTGAATGCTGACATGTTTTAATATTTATTACTTTGAATTAGTTACGGGTGTGATTCAATCTTATTATTTCAATAAACCCTTTAGTTTGTGTAATAAATATTAGAATGTGATCATTGTTATATTTCAGAGGAATCCGTGTCTAGAATATTTCATTATGCATTGTAATATACTTCATTGATAAATTCATAAGTTTTAATGCGACTAGTAAACCTGATTAGTGGATTATTAATTTAATCTGTTCGTGTATTAAATAGGTTAAATTTGGTAATCAAGAATTGTAGATGTTGGTGAAATTAAATTGTCAGTAATTAAATTTTACTAAGCGAGTATTTGTAACTTAACATGGAGAATCATATTATGTGCTATATAACTTGATAAATAAGGACTCTTATCTTTATGATATGAGATAATTAAATTAGAGTGCAGTTGTAAATATTTAGTGAAATTAATTACAATTAAAAGAATAAAAAATATATCACAGCGTACTGATATATAATTTCTTAATTTTTTTGAAAGCCAATTTAATTATTATCCTTGGGTCCACAGTGTAGTCCAGAATTGTAGATCAGGTCCCTCCTTACTTAGCCTAACCTATAAATATGATGCTTAGGCTCATTGTTAGATTAATTGTATTTTTCATTAATCAGATCAGAGGTGAGAGTGGGACGGAGGCTAATTGGTGACCACCCACCGGGTATTGCTGATCTTGAATTTGGATCATACACCCAAAGATCCGAGGAGTTCTTGTTGCAAATCTGATTCAAACCTACCAGAATCAATAGGTATAATTTTTGAACTGGGAGCAATCGATCTGACATTTGTATTAGTGTCTAATCTAAGATCCGTCGTTTATTTTTATTTTTATGCTGCAAATCTAACAAAAGGTTACCTTAAAAAAATTCTTCGACTTAGGGTAGTTTTCCTAGAAATATCTATTCAACCTAGGTAGTTACCCTAGAGAACATATCAAGACTCGGTGATTACCCTAGAAAATATCTCTTCAAGATTAGGTCGTTACCCTAGAAAACATCTTTAAGATAGGTATTTACCCTATAAATTATAATCAAAACCTAGGTAGTTACTCTAGAAGTCATTCTTAATCCTAGGTGGTTACCCTAAAAATTTTCAAAATTAGGTGGTTACCCTAGAAGTCATCTTTAAAGCTAGGTCATTACCCTAGAGGTCATTTTCAAAACTAGGAGATTACCACAGAAACAATTTCCAAAACTAGGAGATTACCCTAGAAAAATATTTTCAAACTTACGTAATTACCCTAGATGTCATTCTTAAACCTAGGTGGTTATCCCATATGTCATTCTCGAACTTATGTGGTTACCCTAAAAACTCTTCCTAAGAATAGATTGACTATTCAATTTTATGTGATTACCATAAACACTTTCTTCGAGGATAGGTGGTTACCCTATAGGTCATTTTCAAGCTTAGGTAGTTATCTTAAAAAACTTTTTTAAACTTAGGTGATTACCCTAAAAAATCTTTAAACCTACGTAGTTACCCTAGAAATTAATTTTGTGCCTAGGTAGTTATCCTAGATAACATCATTAATCCTAAGTGGTTACGCTAGAGATCCTCTTCAATACTAACTGGTTATCCCAGAATTCCTTTTCAAACCTAGGTAGTTATCCTAGAGAATTATCAAACAGCCCTAAGTGGTTACCTTAGGGGAAGGAATACAAAATCCTAAGCCTATGCAGAGACAGATCCTAAGCAGTACCTTAGGAGTTGTTGGGAATCGGATCCCAAAATTCAGTGATAGTGCCTTTAGATTATACAAATAAGAAGAAGTTATGATATGATCTCACCCTACAAGGCAGAACAAGAGTTATACCTTCGAGATCTCTCTGATTGATCTCATTTCAGCACACGAACAAAAAAGATTGGATGCACACGAGCCAAACTTGACAGAACCTCAAATCTTCTGTCGTATTCCCGTATGCCTGATCACGAACAGAGAGTGAACTCTGATCCTTGTGACCTAATGCTCTCTGACGGCTTCCTCTGATCCTTTTGATACAAGGAATGTATTTCTAAAAACCCTAGCTGCCAAGAGAGATTAAACAACATATATATAGGCTACAACAGGGACCCAAGGAGTTAATAAGGCTCGGGCTTCTTATGTAATTAGAAGACCTTAATTCAATCTGAATTAATTTCTTAATTCATAAATTATAATTCATACCACTAAAGAATTATAATTACACTCTCGATCTTATCTCAAATTTATATTTTGAGTTTCATTTTATTAAATTCTTATTTATTTTTTCCTACGTTAAGATTATAAAAAATTCGTCGATTAAAATAAATTACTAACAATTATATTTAATCCTAAGCTTTAAAAGACTTCTTGACACCTCCCACTTAACTTATTTAATATGTTGGCTACTAAATTCACCTATAGGGTTTGACAGAATCATAACTTATAAGCTTCCACAATGAGGTATCATCAATCCCTACACCGGCACGTAGATTCCGTTAATAATTAATATTCACCATACAGAAAATGTCATTATTCAATTCACTGAAATTTTTGACCCATAAAAGGTCTCTCTTTTATGAATCAAAGTAAAAATCACTAAGTATACATGTCTATTAATTATTTCGAGATTAAAAATATAAGCATTCATAATAATCATGATTTGTTAATTATTTTATACAGTTAGTAGAAAAAATTATCTTAATACGGTCCTGTTTAATACACACCAAGTGTGCTAGCAGAGTAAGTTGGAACTTTACCATTCCCTATAATCAAGATAAACCTCTTAAATAGTGTGTTACAGTCCTATCGATGGTGTGTCCAATTCCATCTAAAACTATGAAGAAAAAACTTATATTCCACTAGAACCGATGATTTGATCTTCTGTATGTAAGCCGAACTCTATACACCAGATAATCTACTGTGTAGAATAAAAGATACACATGCATAACATTAAATAAATAATGCAGTAAAAATATTGCTCACACAGATTCTCATTAAAACAAGAATAACTTATTTTATTAAAGAATAAAATAAATACCAAAATTCATTACATAAAAGTATGGCTTTTAGTATACAGTCCTAACAGGAGCGACAACACATCAATACAGGATTCACAACAAACAATCATGTTAGAGACAAACATTAACACAATGCCAAAGTATTACCTTAGGCAGGACCAAAGCTGCACATCTTAGCAAGAAAAACAAACATCATTTAAACTAAGTGCTGAAACATTGCAAGTGATCTAGACGACTATGCCACAGTCGGGCCAACACTTCTCTTCATTCAATCTTCTCTGATTCACCAACTTATTCATAGCAGTGATGATGCTCAATCTGATCTATTATTATGACCATCGATGCTTTTGGGAATTCCACACGTGGCGTGACAAAGGTGAAACATTTAGATACTCAAAAGAAAATCTTTCTTTTTGAAAAAGGTTTTGAATGTAAACAATTATTTATATAACATGTGAAAGACACAGACAAAATACGCTATAATGAACAACTCTATTTTATTTGGTTCTATCTCATCTTGTTTATGCCTTGATAGAACGACGGATACCTCTGAGGGTTTTTCTTTGGAGGATGACTTTATGACTAAGCTTTTTATGACACCCCAAAAATTTGGTTCGTCAAGAGACGTAATTATAGTACA
>JAUTBS010024629.1:0-14270 GCA_032361285.1 Aequorea victoria
CTTAAAATACCAATTTTATTCTTACTGTTCATCTTCTTCAACAATTTTCTCTCTGGAACAACCAACCCAGAGAGGAATTCGATTTCTTCAATCTCCTCCTCATGTTCATCTTCAATCCATTTGGACAAAATTGATTTTGGTGATGTGGGAAACCAGAACCAGCAGTAAATGAGGAGGAGATTGAAGGGAAAAAAAACGTTTCCAGCACCTGATTCAAGTGTCGGTGGGTTAAAATTTGAAGTTGAACAATCAAATAGAACACCTAGCGTACGAAATCAGATCTAGCCAAAGCAAAGCCCAATTTTTGGAATCAAAATGAAAATGTGCAGCCACCGAGAGATATATCAACAGCCGAAGCCACTAAAAAGTTCGAATCTCAAGCAATCGTTTTAAGTAAGAGTGTCCACCTTATCAAAACCTACTGGTATACAAAATCCGAATAGATGTATCGGTGTATGTATACATTTGCATGTATATGTAAAGCGATATGTCGTCTGATCCTCAAGAACCAGCCTCAAGAAGCAGTAATTTTCTTCAATCGCTCTCTCCCTCGTTGGTTCCTCGCCGATTTCTCTCTCATGGAGGTTTGCGCTCGCGGTGGTGGTTGGTATATCTCTCAGTGGTGGTTGGATGGACGACGACAGCCGTGAACAGGGATTTTGGTGGTGGGTACTACTGCCTTGTTCGATTGGGATTTCGGTGGTGGGTTTTTATTGAGCTCCTTTGATTTGGGTTTTGATTTCGGTGGTAGTTTTTTAGTGAGAGAAGAGTAGAAGGATGATGAAAAGTCTTTGAGGGTTTTTCAACCATCTCCTTAACAGACCTCGCAGATAATGGATGGAAATCGACACCCCACTCTGAGATGAACCCTTTAACCAGAACCCACTGGTCATCTTCCTCCATCTTCTTCCATTTCTTCTCCAATTCCTCTGGTTTCAAGCCAAGGAACTTGCAGAGATCCACAAACAAGACTTGTCTACTCTTCTTCATGGCCTCCTCTCTCTGCACCAGATGGGTGTTTATCTTCTCCACCTCTAGGGCTAGATCTGAAGCAAGCTCTCCGCCATTAGTGCTTTTGGAGCATGAGATTTGGGGTTTGGCTGTGCTGCGGAGATGGGACAGGGAGCGGGAGGGGTGAGTTCGGAATTTTATTAGTTGTGGGTGGATTTGACTCATTTGGGGGTTGAGAAGATGAAACCTTAAAGCCATTTGAGGATTTGGTTGATATGTTTCTTGTGGTTTGTCCAGTGGTGGTGTGAGGGTCTGGTGATAGTGCTCCGGCGAGGGAGAGAGAAACCGACGAGGAAGAGAGAGGGTGAAGAAGAAGGGGCCTGGTTGATATTTTATTCGTTGGTCATTTTGGTAGTTAAATAAACGGTAATTAACGTCGTTCTCTAACAAGGGGTGTAAGTGTAATTTCGAAGAATAGAGGGGGTCTAAGTGTTATTAGGCTTGAATGGAAGGGGTCTAAGTGTAATTAACCCAATTTTTTATTATAATAAAAATTAAAAGTGAAAAATTGTAGGCAGTATAACACTACAGATTATAGACAAAAAAAATTATCTTAAGATTGTTGAAAATTATCTGACGTGTGTGATACTGAGAACATAAATAAAAAATTAAAAAACTAAAATGAAAAAATAATCAGAACCTGGTTAAATCGAGACTTGTGTTTGACACGATTTTTTAAGACAAAAATATTTCTTCCTTCGGTGCTCACGAGTTAGAACGGTGTGTGTCTCCCAGGATACAACGATTTCACTTCTAGAAGCAGCACAACAATCTAGAAGTCTAGTGAACTAAAGCTTGTACTTGTAGCACTCTCAGAACCGGACCAGGTGATGGAGGAATGCGAAAAACATGTTGCAAAAGAAGGCTGAGAGTTTGGAATGAAAATTCTGGACCAAGAGGCTCTCCTTTTATAGGTGACGAGGCACCGGTTTAGAAACTCTGAACCGCCTCCAAACCAGCCGTGGCGTTAGTTTGGACAAACCGAATCGACGAAAATTGATTCGGACGAAGGGTCGCACACTTTCTGAACTCCGTACCGTTGACTCCAACGGTAACATGAAAAGACAACGTTTCATTACTAAAACGACAACGTTTTATTTTTCTCTAAAAACATAATTAACTAAATAATTTCTTTGAAAAAATATAATATTAATTATTATTTTTCAGGCTCAAATCCAAGCCGGAGACTGGTCGGATCGATCGGACGGCGATGCGCGCGTGTGGGATTTTGGGTCAAACCCAAATCCACACATGGTTAGGTCCTCAACCAATCATAAAACTTGAATCTCCTTCGAGTCCAGACCTGTTTTCAAAGTTGGCTTATATACCACATACATGGTTGATTTCCAACTAATGTAGGATAACTTAAAAGAATTTGAATGTTAATAATTTCTACCATTTTTAAACGATCCATTTTGGGATTAGTTTTTCTTTTAAAAATTTATTATTTTTAACAAGTAAATATACAAGATTAATCACCACATAAAAATGAACAAATCTTATTTAAAACTCATTTCAATTTAATATATGTAATTTATTCAAATTAAATTTTAAAATTAAACTAATTTATTTGTTAAAAATAAATTTTTCAAACAAAAAGAACGTATACAGAGAAAGAATCATGGATAAGTGTGTAGTGTGACGATAGTGCTTGACGAATGACGATGTATCGAATTTTTTCAGTGTACTTTTAGGCTTGGTAATTTAGGTTTGGTAAGAGTGGTAGGCCACACCACGCGCATTCCACCAACCACGCAAATAATTATAATTCTAGTCCTAATCCTCCTTTGATATGTAATATGTATGAGGGAGGTGTGATGTAAACCCTACAACCATCTTCCCTATGATGTTATTATTATTGTATTTTTTTGGAAAACTACACAATGACACTAGTAATTATTTGATACTTTTGAAAAAATGTGTTTGTTAGAGATTATACAAAATTTCTGTGGACAACGTAAATCGACTGTTCGAGTTCATCTGCGAGGTCAAATAATACCCTGGGAGTTGTACAAAACTCCTGTGGACAACGTAGGCCAGAACTGTTCTAGTTCGGCTGCGAGGCCGAAATGACCCTGAGACTTTTTCAAAAGTCTTGTGGATAACGTAGGCTGGAACTGTTCTAGTTCGGCTGTGAGGCCAAAATAACCCCAGAATTTGTTCAAAACTCTTGTGGACAACGTAGGCCGGAACTATTTTGGTTCGATTGTGATGCCGAAATAACTCCGAGAGTTGTTAAAGATTCTTATGGACAACATATTCAATCAATACAAGGCATGTCACTGAAAGAATCCCGTTTTATTGTAGTATGCGGCCAGATTACATTTCAATGGTACAAAAAGTGCAAATTAGACCTATTCCAAGGTCGAGGGATGACTTTACCATTGTTGTCTTCTAAATTATAAGTCCTTGTACCGACGATTGACCGTACTGTATATATGGTCCTTCCCAATTTGCACCCATTTTTCCATCCATCGACACTTTTTTGTTACCCATCACCTTCCTGAGAACAAGGTCTCCAGGACCAAATAGTTGAGGCTTGACCTTCTTGTTGTATTCCTTGGCCATTTCATGTTGATATGCTTGTATTCTGATCAAGGTTGTCTCCCAATGCTCTTCCACTAAGTCCAAGTCCCTGCAAGGATCTCATCATTTCCTTCTGGGGTAAATGAGTCGGTCCTTATGGTGCTGAGACCGATCTCTAATAGAATTATTGTCTCGTTTCCATAGGCCATTAAATAAGGTGTTTCTCCCGTTGCACGGCGAGGTATAGTTCGGTATGCCGATAAGACATTGGGGAGTTCATCAACCCATCTTCCATTTGCCTTCTCTAGCCGCTTCTTTATCCCATCCAATATAGTCTTGTTAGAGGCTTCAATCTGACCGTTGCATTGTGGATAGGCCGGAGTTGAATTGTAAAAGTGTACATCCAGTTCTGCCAAGAATGTCTAAAATACCCTTTCATTAAACTAGGTTCCGTTGTCTGAGACAAGAGCTCTCAAAATCTCAAATCTCGTGATAATATTCTTCCAGACGAACCTCTTTACATCAGCCTATCTGATATTGGCCAAGGGCTCTACCTCGACCCATTTCATGAAGTAATCTGTGGCCATTATAATGAATCGTCTGTTATTCACAGTCCTAGGTAGGGGTACGATAATGTCTAGGCCCCATTGAGTAAAGGGCCAAGGGATTATGAGATGAGAGAGCTCCCCAACTGGTTGGTGTATAAGATAAGCGAATTTTTGACACTTCTCGCACTTTCATACATACTGATGGGCATTCTTCTGCATATACGGCCACTAGTATCCCTACGTGATTGCTCTGTGTGCTAGGGATCTACCCCCGGTATGGCTGCCACAGATCCCTTCATGGATTACAAAAAGTAAGTCTTCCACCAAACTTAGATGTACACATAATAGGTACGGTTCGGTGAATGACCTTCAGTATAGCTTATCTGTTGGCGAGAGCTAGAACCGAGTGACTTTTAGTCTTATCTTGTATGCCTCCCTCCTGTCAATAGGTAATTGATCAATTTTGATGAAGGACGCAATAGGGTCCACCCAGCTCGGTCTTAGCTCGACAGGGAGCACCTCTGCTTGGCTATGATCCTGCTCAATGCTCGATTGGGGCAAGAAGTAGATGGTACCCTTGGACTGCTAAAAGCCTATGCTGAGGCAAAAGATGCTAGAGCATTTGCATGGATGTTCAGATCTCACCCTATCTGCTTTATATCAAATGCGTTAAAGGTCTCAAGCTCTTTCTTGGCCTTTGCCAAGTATCTGGACATCCTTCCATCTCGGGTTTCATAAAGCCCGATCAACTGGTTCACAACCAGCTAGGAATCACTGTACACTGCTCACTTGATCACGTGTAGTCTCTTTGCCGCTTGTAGGCCAGCCAGAAGAGCTTCATATTCAACCTCGTTGTTGGAGGCGTAGAATCCAACTTTTAAGGATTGTTCTAGCACAACCCGTTTGGGGAGGTGAGTACAATTCCAGCTCCTGCCCCCTTTCCATTTGATGCTCTGTTTACCTGAAGCTTCCAAGTTTCATCTGTAAGTCTTTGCTCACTGCCTGTGAACCCCATCTCATGCCCCCTAGCTCAGCCGGGGACTTATCCCCTGCTGAGCTAGATGCCTTGGGTTTGGCAGTTGATATCGGTGCCGAGGAAAGAGCAAACTCAGTGAGAAATTCTGCCAAGACTTGGGCTTTGATATCTGTCCTAGGCTCCTATATAATATGATGCTCACTAAGCTCGACGGCCCATTGGGAGATCCGTCCTGTGAGGTCTACCTTCCCGAGAAGGGCTTTTAACGGGTATTCAGTTAGGACCATTATGGGATGAGCTTGGAGGTAATGTATCATTATATGTGACGCCATGACCAAGGCATATGTGAGATTATCCATAAAGAGATATCGTGCCTCAACATCGGAAAGAGTCTTTTTGACATAGTAAACCGGCTGATGGCTACGATTAGTATCGCGTACGAGAACGCTGCTCACCGCATGTGAGGATACAGCGAGATATAAGTAAGGAACCTCCCCTGTCACAGGGATGGATAGAAGTGGTGGTTCTGCAAGATATTTTTTCAAGGCCTCAAAGGATTGATCAGCTTCTTCCGTCCAAAGGAACCCTGCATGCTTCTTAAGAATTTGAAAGAATGGGCAGCATTTGTCTGAGGATCGGCTAATGAACCAATCCAATGCCGCAACCATCTCTGTAAGCTTTTGCAGTTCTTTAACCAAAGTGGGCCTCTACACGGCTTGAAGTGCACTAATCTGGTCAGGGTTTGCCTCTATTCCACGGTGAGTAACCATGAAACTGAGAAATTTACCCAAGCTGACACCAAAGGTGCACTTGGAGGCGTTCAGCCATAGTTTATGCCATTTCATGATATCAAACACGTCTTGTAGGTCTGCCAAATGGTTTTCCTGTGCCTTGGTCTTGACGACCATGTCATCAATGTAGGCCTCCATTGTTCGGCCCATTAGATGGTCAAACATCTTCGTAACCATCCTTTGATAAGTCGCCTCGACGTTCTTCAATCCAAAGGGCATGACAGTGTAACAATAAGTGCCTCCAGGGGTAATAAAAGTAGTTTTCTCCTGATCGGGCCTGAACATCACAATTTGGTGATATCCCTGATATGCGTTAAGGAAACTCATCCGCGTATGTCCGGCTGTGGAATTTACCAGTTGGTCTATCTTGGGCAGAGCAAAACTATCTTTTAGGCAAGCATTATTCAGATTGGTAAAGTCTTCGCATACCCTCTACTACCTCATTTTCTTCTTCACTACCACTGTGTTGGATAGCCAGTCTGGGTACTGGACCTCTCTTATGGCCATCACTTCGAGTAACTTAGCCACTTCCTCTACCACGGCTGAAGTGTGCCGAGAAGCTGACCTCCTGCTCCTTTGTTTGATCGACTTGAAGGCTAGACTGACATTGAGTTGATGGTGAATGAATGTGAGGTCAATTCTTGGCATCTCATATGGAGTCCAAGTGAAGACCTCAATATTTGCGTGGATGAAGTCCACCAGCTGGGTCTTTTCTTCATCCCCGATGGTGGAGCCAATCATGAAGAATTTCTCGAGGATGACCCCTGTGATAAGAATAGTGAGGAGGTCTTCTATGGCCTTTTTCTCGGCATTTATGCTGATATCCTCTAGAACTGGCTGATTGGGGATCTCCACCAGTTGTACTTGCCCTACTGGACACTTATTCTTAAGCGCGGCTACAAAACATTCTTTGGAGACGAGGTGATCGCCGTATACCACCTCCACACCTTCCTTGGTGGGGAATTCAGTATTTGGTGATAGGTGGAGGGTGCAGCCATCAACTCATGAAGCCACGACCGACCTACTATTGCATTGTAGGCCGAAAGGACGTCTACCAGAAGAAAATCTGTCTCTATGGTGAATGAGCCAATGCTGACGGGGACAGTCACCCTCTCTAGGGGCCACACCGTCTGAGAGTTAAACCCCACCAAGGGGGTAAGTGATGGAGTTAGATCCATTTCTCCCAGGTTGAGCTTTTTGAAAAGCTTGTAATACATTATTTTGGTCAAGCTATCCTGGTCCACTAAGATTTGTTTAACATTGAATTCATCCATATTCAGCATTATGACCAGTGCGTCGTTGTGCGGGTGCTGAACCCTGTCTGAATCTTTATCTGTAAAGGCAATCTTGGCTCTTCGGTTGTTAGATCTCGGCCTCTTCCCTATTGTTTGGACGACCATCACTGCCCGATGATGCTGGGATTTCTAGACTTGGCCTCTGAGGCCGTTTCTCTGGCTGTGGTCCATTAGCCCATGGGTTACAGAGATGTCTCTCTTGCTCGGGAAAATCGGAGGCTTCGGTCGTCGATGTACTCCTTAAGATGTCCCTTTCACACCAAATCCTCCAAATGCCTTTGGTAGGCATAACAATCTTTTGTTTGGTGCTCTATTTTTCTGTGGTAGGAGCATCTCGTCTTGACTTCAGCCTGGATTGCCGCTTGGACGGAGGCTTCTGACATTTTTGAAGGCCATTAGAAGAAAGACATCTCCCTAATCTGGGTGAGCATCCCATAGATCGTCTCCTTGAATATGGTGTTGACGGTCACCCTTGTGTTTTTATAGCCAGTGTCATGCCTGTTTGGACCGAAATAGTCCGTTCGCCCCGTATCCCCTCTCGGATGTTTTGGTTGGCATTCGATAAGTCGGGCACTGGACCTCTTGGGGCTTGATCCTGCCCCCTCTAGATCAGTTATCCCCGTATCCTCTTCCTTTTGCATGTAGTGCTCCACCCTCCTCATTAACTCAGTAATTGTTTTGGGCAGTTCCATCATCAGAGCACCCCTGAGCTCACCTTCTGGGGCGAGCCCCAAGCAGAATGCAGCTACTGCCATTTCCTCACTACAGTGATCGACCTCGTTGTATGTTTCCCTGTATTTACCAGTGTAGGCTCACGTGGATTCCCTTTTTCCCCTTTTAAAGGCCAGAAGAGTGTCGATGTCCTTGGGGACTTTGGTACAGGTTATAAACCGTGCTACGAAGGCTGTGGCCAATTCTCTCTAACTGTTAATGAAAAATGCCAATAATTTGTCAAACCATCTTAAGACAGTTTCTCCTAAGCTAGATGCAAAAACCTTGCACATGAGGGAGTTATTGCTGCTCCATAATATCATCATCTACCTGCAGTTGCTGATATATGCAGTTGGGTCCATCTTTGCATTGTAGGAGTAGAACTTTGGGAGGAATTTTTTTTTGGGAGTATCAAGGACTCAATTCGAACCGAAAATAGGGTGGAGAGGAGCATACATGGAGTTGTGTTTGGCCTTATTGCCAGGATGTCCAGGATAGATCCTTGGCCGCTCGGTCTAGGGACTTTTTCAGCCCCTCTACTCGGTCGAGGAGCTATGTCAGCCAAACTCCATGAGGGGTGAGTTTTCGGCACTTTAGTTGTTTTTTCTTTAAGTTTCCCCTTTTGGGAGTTGTGGTCCGACCGAGATGAGTGAGTAAAAGACTGCACCTCGGTGCTCCATTGTGATGAGGAAAAATAGATGCTCTCTCCGGTATAGCTCTCTCGCCCCAAGGAAGCCGCGGGACCACCTCCTTTTGTGTGACCTTGCTTGGCCGAGATAGCCTTGGGGCTAATTTTTCCTTTTGCTGCTCCTGGCTTTTGCAAAAGCCCAGGCTCTTCCTTGGTGAAGAAGGAGGCCAAACTTTGCTATGAGCAGGGTCGTGCCTACTGGTGGCGTTGTTCTCCAGTTGGGGTTTTTCTATTTGGTGGAGCTGTAAAGCTACCTTTAACTCGGCAATTTCATTTCTCATTTGGATGAAGGCAGCCTCCTGGTCAAACGTCCCTCCTAGATGTTTAGGTGTCTGTTGCTTGGGCCTCTTGCCCTATTGTTTGACCGATTTTTTGGCTGAAATCTTGTCCATGAGACTATGCTCTTGATTGGACCCATCATCTCCTTCCGAACACGTTTTGGGTGGAGATGCCATGTGACACAATCAAGCTTATATGGTTGACGATAACTCTCGCAGACGATGCCAAATGTGTAAGCAAGAAAACTCACAGGGTTTGTATGGATTGGGTATAATCGAACCAGCCTTGAATTCGCTTCTTATATGGTTGGTCGGCCCTGCAATAGAAGAATAAGGTTACTGCCCGGTGGGGTATTCTCACTAAAATCCCTCTCCGATGACAAAGTTAGCACAAAGGCTCAATATAAATGAGAGTCAAAAATGTAATCAGCTCTGTATCAAGTAAAGTGTTAAGAGAGTAAATTTTTACACATGTGGTTCGTAAAATAACCTTCATATTTATAGGCAAGGTTGATGTCTTGAGGGGACAAATTGTCCTTGTCATAATATTATTATCTTTGTTGTCCCTCTACCCCAGGCTGAGCCTAGCTCTGCCCGGGTAGAGCATCCATAATAGTGATGAGAACCTTCTGTCTATTGAGTGCACATTGAATTCCACTCAAAGAGATGTAATTGTGCCCCTGACGCGTATTTAATGTCCATATATGGTGTATTAAATTCCCGAGTATCAGCACTTACTCATCATTCAGGCTGTCATAATCAAGCTTTATTACTTGGCCTCACTTACGAGCACCTCGTGCTCGGTCCCGTGTACAAGAATGAGCGCTCGGCAACATGTGTGCTCAGCCTCGTGTACGAGTAAATGTTCGGCACGTGCTGACGTGTCATTTTCCCCCTGTTTCTTTCTTCTACCCAACCCGATCTAGACTTTATGGGCCCGAGTCATGTAGAGGGGGTTTGGGCTTACGTTAAACCGGGGGCCTTCAAGTATATTAAGAATGATGCCAGAATAAATAACTAATAACAATTAAACAAGAAAAAATTAATATCTTTTGATAAAAAGTGTTCGACATAGTTCTTGTCTTCATATAGTTCATATTCTTGGCCGTATTTCCATATCACCATTTTTTTGTTGCGTAATCAAATCAGTATCTTGAAAAATTGTTATGTGTCAATTGATACGATACATAATGATCAATATTTAGAATCTTGTGATGAACTTTCATTTTGTGTAGTTTGACGGAGATGTTGAATTTGTCATTAGGGTTTTGTTTTCGATGTCTAACAAATCAGTTTTTAAGGCTTCTTTTCTTTTTTGTTTTGTTTTATTAACATTTTAAAATTTTGGTCCTCAATTTATTTATTTTTTAAAAGAATTGATAAAAAGCTAGGCCAAAGCTTTATAACTTTCAGTCAAGAGGAATTCACTCTTTTAGGCTTCTCAAATGCATTGAAGGTGTGGGCAAAGCGCTCAATATTCCAGCACCCTCTTTCCAGAAGTTCATCAAAGTTCATCCAAACTGACAACAAGTCTATCTCACTTGCCTTTATGAAAAGCAAATCAATATTTAAAGACAAAGATACTTTCATAAGATGTTCAAATTTGCATAAAAATGTTGTTTTTCTGTTCTTTCTCTCTCTCTCTCTCTCTCTATTGTTGCTATCATATTCTTATTTCTCTCTCTATTGTTGCTCATCATTTTTTACAGAAAAAAAAAAGCATAAATATGTCAAATAAACTCATGAAAACCAAACAAAAATTTAAGATAACCTTTTAAAACTCCAGGAATGGCATTATCAAATTTTTGCAAACAAAATGTATGAACTTGTGATAGGATACACTCTCAGCCAAACCCTAACTGCCATGACAAGGCCTTAGCAAAAACAGTTATAGCCTTGCCAAAAGCTATTACAACTGTAATCAATCGAGGAGGTTAGGCACATAGCTGTGTAGCTAAAAGTTCTTATATATACCTCTATACTTGAGATTAAATGTATGAAAGAAATAATTAAATCAGAGGTTCAATTTCAAAAATTCTTCTTGGTATCAAAGCAGCATTAAGCTTCAACGAGCAAAGATCCATCAATAGCTGAAATAAGCCAAGGTCCACTAGTATCTCTTCTTCCATCGTCTTCTTAGTTTCATATTCATGCAAGCCTTGATAGGTTAATCACAAATCTCAACAGCTCCGTCAATGTGAAGCTTGAATCGACCAACTATCTCATATAGAAAAGTCAGGTCCAGAATATACTTCAGGCAACTGATCTACTTGGCCTTGTCGATGGAACAAAGCCGAAGCCTCCCTGCCAAATCATTGATGCTATAGGAAATGAGATAAAAAATTCAAAGTTCTTGCAATGGGCAACCATCGATGCTCATCTCCTCAGTTGCATTACAGTAATACTATCGCCTACAGTATACTCTTCTGTAATACACTTGTCAACGAGTCAAGAGGTATGGCTAATGTTGCACAAACGATTTACATTGCTATCGCGATCTCACATTTATCAATTGAAGAACAAGTTGAATAGCATTACGAAGAAATCAAATTCCATGGAAGACTATATAGGTCAAATCAAGGCAATTGAGAATCAGCTTTCCCTTACGTCTGCAAAAATTAAGGATGAAGATCTTGTGTTAATCATACTAAATGGTCTTCCAGATGAATATGATGCCTTCAAAACAACCATTATAGAAAGATGTGGTTCCATTACCATGGACAAACTCTCATCTCTACTGTGCTCTAAGTCAATTCACATTGAAGCCAAACTCAAACACCCCTTATCCATAGATGTGACTGCTGCATTTTCTACATTTAAATGAGTCTCTTCATTTCAAGCCTCAAATGCTTGGTTTGCCAATAAAAAGACTTATAACTCTTGAGGAAATTAACGAGGCAATAGAAGGGGTGGATTTCATAATTTTTTAGGAAACATAGGATTTCAGTCCTCCCCACAACAATCAAGCTTTTAAGTTTCTCAACATGGAGGTCCCATTCAGATCTTTTGTCAAATCTGTGAGAAACCAAATCACAGTGCTCTCAACTGCTGGTATAGAATGGATGCACTGATTCAAGTACGCCAGGGGCAACCACCTACTATAGAAGGTCAACACAAAGAATATGCCGCCACCCTTCCCCCTCTTAGTGCTTGGTATCTTGACTCTGCAGCTACAGATCACATTACACATGACTTGGGAAATCTTGATCTATATCAAGCATATCACGGGTCTGATCATGTACCAGTGGGTAATGGTTCTTCGTTTCCAATTCAACATACTGGTACAGGTCTTTTACTTACTCCTACATTTTCTTTACATCTTAACAAACTTTTACATGTCCCAGCCATTTTTTCCAATCTTCTCTCTGTTCACAAATTAGCTAGAGATAATAAATGTTCAATCACTTTTGATATTAATTCTTTTATGATTCAGGACAAACTCACCAATCAGGTCCTGCATAAAGGCATAAATTCGCATGGCCTCTGTCAGTTTCGTCTAGCAACTCACTTCTCCCCATCAGTTCCTGCTGCAACACACATTACAAGAAGATCCTCCTTGTCCTCATATGTGTGGCATCAACGATTTGGCCATCCTTTTTCCCTCAAACTGCAGCATATGCATCCTCACTTGAATATTTCTCCGTCGTCTGAACCTGATTCAAATTCCTGTGTGTCTTGTAGTATTTTTAAAATTCATAGACTTCCCTTTGTACTTTCTACAAGGACTGTTAATAAACCTCTTTCACTCATTCATAGTGATGTATGGGGCCTCTCTTCTCATTCCACTTCTCCTTAGAGATATTATGTGTTGTTTGTTTATGATTATAGTCGCTTTTCCTAGCTATATCCTCTTTTATATAAAAGTGAAGTGTTCACTAAATTTCTAGAATTTAAAACATATGCTGAAAGACAATTCTCTATTTCCTTGCAAGTTCTTAGAACTGATGGTGGTTCTAAATTCTTTAACACTTGAATGCATAATTTTATAGTCCCTCATGGCATAGTTCATCAAAGTTCTTGTCCTATACTCCTCAAAATGGTGTTGTTGAACGTAAACATCACCATATCACATAAACTTTCATTACCCTCCTTCATTAATCCTCTATTCCTTTAACATATTAGTTTGACCCCATTGCCACTGCTACCTTTCTTATTAATCGCATGCCTATGTCCAAACTATATCATCAATCACCTTTTGAGTTGTTGTTTCATCATCTTCCTGAGTTCTCCCTATTTTGTGTCTTTGGTTGTCAGTGCTTTCCATGGCTTCAACCTTATCGTTCCCATAAACTTCAACCAAAATCAATTGCTTGTGTCTTTCTTGGGTACCATCCTACTATTAAAGTATAACGGTATCTTGATCCTCTTATTGGCAAAATTTACGTTTCACGCCATGTCATTTTCTATGAGTCCATCTTTCCCTTTTCACATCCCTCTCCTCAACCCTCTTCTTTCTCTACGGAGGTACTCCCTACCCTGTATTCATTTTTCTTGTCTTCATCAGGCCATATTTCTCCCACTTCCCGTTTTGGGTCGACACCTTCTCCTCTTGTGTCGACACCTTTCATGCCTTATCTTCCTTGTAGGTCGACACCATCTCCTTGTGGGTCAACACCATCTCCTCCTGGGTTGACACATTTCATACATTATCCTCCTATTATGTCGACACCTTCTCATCCTCCTGTGTTGACACCTTCCATACCTTCTCATACTCCTATGTCGACACCTTCCACAACTTCGCCTTTCCCTATCAAATCGGTGGCTGCTACTCCTACCTCCATTCCTATTGACTCCATCTCTATCCAATTACCTCCTCTATATCCTCTTTCTCCTCCTTCTAATTCTCATCCAATGACCACTAGGTCCAAAATAGGCTCTCTTTGCCCTACTCTCAGTGTCTTTCTATTCAAACCTCTTCCTATGACATTGAACCTTCCACTGTTAAAATAGCCTTACAATCACATGCTTGGACAGCCTCTATGCTTGATGAATTTCAAGTACTGCAAAACCAATGTACTTGGACACTTGTTCCTTTACCCCCAACCAAAAATATTATTGGATGTAAATGGATTTTCAAGACTAAAAAAAACTCCGATGGTACTATGGCTCGTTTCAAATCTCGACTTGTTGCCAAAGGATATCTCCAAGAAGCTAGCGTGGAATGTCATGATACCTTTAGTCCGGTTGCCAAACAACCTACCATTAGTATTTTTTCTTAGTGTGGCACTTCACTTCAATTGGCCTATTAAACAACTTGATGTCTCTAATGCCTTTCTTCATGGCTGCCTTGGTGAAGAGGTCTACATGCCACAGCCCCCTGGCTTTATTGATCCTCACCGTCCTTTATTTGTTTGCAAACTAAACAAAGTCATCTATGGACTCAAACAAGCTCCTCGCGCATGGTATTCTACCTTCTCCAAATTCCTACTGACTCAAGGCTTCATCA
>JAUTBS010024740.1:0-14263 GCA_032361285.1 Aequorea victoria
ACTCCGTAGAATAGCGGTTAATACCAGATATCGTTTTACGAAGACAAAAAAGTTAAGTTATTTAAATTTTTAATTAATTCTTAAATTAATTTAAAAATAGGATGAACAATTGAAATGAATTTTGAATAAATAAAATAAAATAAAACGATGAATAAGAATAATCCTTAAGAAGGGGGGAGATATGAGATCTCGAATCTACTCTAACCTAGAACTAAAATTTTTGTGTAAGTAAGATTTTCTATTCAAATTTATCAAGATCCGTTATGATTACAAGCCCTTACGGTATCGTCAAGAAGATTCGACTAAATCCTAATTGTTATAAGTTATCTTTGATTAGTACAAGCTATTATCAAACGAGTTTTAGTATGACTTGTCTTCTCTCAGCATAACATATCTCAATTAATTATAGTCGATTTGTAAAAATTATTGTATAACTGTGTTACTGAAATCACAAAAATAAAAATTAAATGTTTGATAAAATAAAATTTGAAATTATCCCCGCAAAAACGATTAAAACCTTAAACATTATACAATCAACAATTTGATTACGAAAATAAAGTACGCAAAATGAACGTTTGTCACACCCACTCTTTATAGGATGATTTAACCTACTTAGAGTGGTGCGGCACAGAATCACCTAATCAAAATTGATACAATTAGTCAAGGGATGTACTCCGCGTCTCTCATAATAATAATTGCAAGACAGATTTAAATTTTTTTTTAGAACCAAAGTTCATAAATTATTAAGGGATATTCCATTGCTGAATCAAAAATATAATTTTGTTCAACGAGATATTCAATCTCCAACCATACAGACATAAACATAATAGACCGTTTCTCGATCACAACAACCTGTATAAGTATTACATTCCACAAAAAACTTAAATAAAAGGTCTTCTTCCAAAAAAGATTTTTCACCTGGCACTAGTGGACCGACATCTACCCCGTACTGATATCTGCAATCAAAAAAATTACAGGAGAGTAAACTTAGCATTAAAATAAAATGAGACATAAAATAATATTTCACAAAGAATATGATTGAAAAGTAGTTTCTCACATGGATAAGAATAGTTCTCATAAACAAGAAGCATTCATACTTGAGATACATTTCTCAAATGAAACGAGAAGGCTCAACGCCAAAGTGTTATATTTTTAACAATCACTTATATATAACACACGCTTTAGAGTACCCAAGTAGTGGTTTACCTCACGATCGGGAGTTTCAACGGTATCTTAACCTCAATCATAATTCACTACAATAGAGTGATGAATATGCGGGCCACTCTTTAATCACCAGTGGTAGGTACAACTCACACCCATAAAGGGTAAAGGCCATAAAGGTTATGTCACATCCATAAAGGGAAAAATCCATAAAGACTGTCTCACACCCATAAAGGGCAAAAGTCATAAAGGATGTCTCACACCCATAAAGGGCAAAGGCTATAAAAACTATCACACACGGGCCAGATACCCGCAAGCTTGGCACACTCAAACAAAAATCATCATTCATGATGCAACAAGATTCATTATATTCTCATCAAACTTCTTCATAAAACAAATTTACATTTGAGTGAACAAAGAATATAGCTTCATTAACAATAAGAGAACTTTCCTTGAAAAACATTCATGAGATCATTTATCAAGTATGTTATAAAAAATATTTGAAGATAAAAACTTTCATCACATTTGCTTTTAATAAAATCTAGCCACTCTCACCTTTATTTGAGCGTTTCAGGGTTGACCTCTTTTATCTTGAGGCGTCGCTCCTTCGTCCGCGGCTACTCCTCTGGAACTTAGATTTCATAATTACACATGAATTAATATCAACTTATTTCTCATATAAAATTTAATTATGAAAAATAACTTAGGTATTTTAGTCCAACCTAATATAACCCTATTTTTATAGGTATGAAACCCCTTTCTCATATGAATTCCTATAACCTTACTTCTTGTTTCCTTTTGTCTTAAGGAATACTTAGTACTTTATTATCAAAATAATACTCTTATAAGTGTTTATTGTTCATTAAAGTTGTGAAGAACTCAACTCCTTAGGTCTAGGCACTTTATTCTTCTTGGATTATCATTTTCCTTTATTTTTCTCATATTTCAGATTATGTCCAACTTGTTATAAAATTATTTAAAAATATTAAACCTTCATAATTAATTTTGTAAACATTACTGCGGCTAGATTAGGGTGTTAGTGTCATGCGCCGCTCCGAGGCACCGAGCACGAGATGCAAGGGGAATAAGACTAAACCATCCTGCCTTTAAACTTTAACCCGAATTCCGTTAACATACAAGGAATCCTTCATATTTTTTTTTCTTTTACATAACACAACTTTACGTCACAAGAGGGCACTCCCGCAACTATCTCCTATTTCAATTTACAACCTAAAATGAAATACCAAATGAAGTATATATCTCCATAAACCTTAACCCAAACCTAATCTTGCAGTGGACCTGACCGCACACGTCATTCGCCTGTACCTGTTAAAAAAATCTGTATGGGGATGAGTTATAATCTACGTGCCCACCAGTCACTACCAACGGTATTATAAATTGCATAATGGAATAAAATAGTTCATCACTTTAAAAACAGGATAACTTTTCTTAAAATATACTCTCATCATAAAAGATTTCAAATTGTCATATTTCCACAAATATCCTCATAAGATGGTTTTTTAAAGCTTGATCCATTTCCGATCTTTTTATTACTCTTCATCTTCATTTCATTATTTCTCTTTGCATAAGTTTCCCAAAAACTATTATCGCTTTGAAGAGAGTTGTCCATCGTTACTACCGTTCATTATCTTTTAAATTTTTTTTTTCATCTTATTACCTTTCAACTCTCAGTAGAGGATTTCATAATCATAACATCATAACCTCTTAGTGGAGGATTTTCTAACAACCACCTCTCAACAGAAGATTTGTAATATCATTTCCGTTTATTCACTTAGTAGTGATAATTACGTCTTTTTATTTCACACATCCACTTAGTAGTGGTAACATATTTAGTCATTTACAAATTATCTTTTTGTCATGGAGCCTTGGGTTGTATTAACCTCCCAACCAAGAGTTGGTACAGTACTGTTACCGTGAATGTCCGGCCTACTCAGTGGACAGAGCTAAGGATCATTCCCCAGGCCACCTTAACAATGCTCAGGGGTAGAGCTAGCAGAATATATATAATACTATGGAAAATACCCATGAACGGTTGTGCGGTATACCCATCCCATGAAATATGCCCACGAACGGTTGTGCGACATACCCATCACATGACATATGACCATGAACGGTTGTGCAAAATATTCACATGATAGCAAGGCTAATATGATACACATATAGTATCCATTAATCATTTATCCCAATATCCATTTAGGTTATTTATAATGGCATACACTCGCTCCAGTCGTGGACCGCGGAATGTAGTCCTGAACATCCATTAATTATTTTTCCTTAATCTTAATAATTATTCTTATACTTCACGTTTCTTATAATTCTCTTATTCTTATATTCCATACAGTGGTTTCATATTACAATATTATTTTCCTCCTTTATCCAAAGATTTCTCTTTTAACCATAGTTCTCATATCTTGCTGTGATCTTAAGGATCATTTCATAAAGATATTGAGTTTTAGTTTCATAAACAGGTTCGTAGATCATTTCATAAAATATAAGTTCGCAAACATAGCTTTTTTTTGCAAGTAACATAACCATTCATTCATTTTCTCAAATCATTAAGCGTCGAAGTATAAGGACTTTAACCATTAACACATTTATAATACCAAGCTAGTGATAAGAAATACACAGCTCAAAAATGAGTGCTACTTCTCAAGCCATGCCCTCCGGTTCACTCCGATTCCTAACACATAGATGGGATAGGAAGTTAACTTTCTGAACTAAGGTGACACATGCATGTTTGTGTGGGTATGCAAGTTGAGTATTTTTCTTCTTAGGAATATCGTTATTAATCATTCTTGGTACCCTCATGGTCTCCAAGATCCCCAACTTAGGTTTAGGTACTTAGATTTTTTTAATGTCTTCTTAAACTATATTCTTCTCATTCCCAGAGCTTCCAAAATACTTTACATATACCAAACCTCACTGGAAAATTTTCTAAAATTAGAAAGAGATCGATTATTGTGTTATCTAAACTTCTCAAGACACCGAGGACGGGTTCTCAACCGAATGGGGCTTAATAATTTATCACAGAATCTGTTAAAAAAGGAGCCTATTTGGTAGAATCATCATATTTCAAAATATACTCAACCAAAGTGAGTTCTGTAAATTGATGTTGAAACTAGACCCATAGACCGTTCTTTCGATATGTCTATCATCTCAAGGGAAAATTTTTAGAACAATCTACAAGGATTTAAAATAAGCTGTTATTCTGCCTTTCTGTCATAGAATCTTCAAAAATAGCATAGGGGTTCAAAAATATATTTTTGGGTCTACCCAAGAATCACACATGTTAATAACATGCTAGAATAACTCTGTGTGAAACAGATATTCATTTAGGCCTTGTTTGGCTAGCACAAAAAATCTAAGATTGGATCTTTAAGTTCACTATTTTGCCATTTTCTTGAGGTTCCTTAATTCCTTCTTATTTTCTACCCTCTTACTCATGCAAGAACTATTTTTCTCCAACTTAAAAGCACTTTTCATGTTATCTTAAACATTTCTATTAAGTTTTTCATAGGTCTCCATTTATTTCTCCACCATGACATTGAATCAAGAAAGTTTCTATTTCTTAGATTCAAGATCCTTCTCCTATGTTCTTCCATGTTCTTATCTTCTTTTTGTTTGAAGATGGAAGATATGTGTTAGATGATTTTAAAACTTTAAAGACAATATTTAAGAAGTTATTACTTGATATGTTTTTTGGTTGAAGGATGGAGAACTCAAGTTTCAAGTTCCTCCTTCTTCCTCCTTTCTTCCTCCTTTCTTCCTTTCCTTTTTTTTCTTCCTTCTTCTTTGTTCTTCTTTGTTCTTCTCTCTTTTTTTCCTTCTCCTTTCTCTTCTCCTAGGAGTGGCCAATGAAATTATAGAGAGGAAAAGAAGTTGAGAAATTTTTTTAAGTGTTAGAAAATAGGTTCTATTTATAGGCAAAAGTTTGGGGGTAAAAACTCCATTTTACCCCTCATTTAGTTTTTATACAACTTCCAATTCAATTATTGTTCTTCCAATTTTGTTTCAATCCAACTAATTCTTGGGCTCTAAGACTTCTAATACCTTGTTTGGATTCAATAATCTATTTTCTTGGGTCATAAGGCCTTGTTTGGTTTAATGGAGAACAAGTTCCCTAGTTTTATAGTACTTGACAAGACTTTTTCATTTTCTTTTATTTTAATTTTAATTATATCAGATCACAACTCCTCTCCTTTCACTATTCTCCCATGTGCTTACACTATTCCTTGAAAACTTTTTGAAGCTTTGATAATGTGGGAAAATCATATTTCCAAGAAACCATCTTTTCATATTTTTCACCTTTTCTTTTCTTCTTCTTTTTTTCCATAAAATGTCACATCACTCTTCTCTCCAAGGGAATTTTAGCCAAACCACTTCTAGAAGATTTATTTTATTATTTTTATTATTTATTTTATTAATTCATGAGATTAAAATTCACTTTGGACCCTAATTAACTTCATCTGGGTCAAATTTCAAGTTTTGGGCCTAATTTTGATTTGGGTTTGTAATTAAATCAATTGGGCATAAATAAACTAATTGGGCTCAAATAATTATTTATATTGGGCCCTCATAATGTTTGGCCCAAAATCCTAATTAAATTTCCATATTGGACTTCTCAAAGTTTGGGCCTCATTTAGGCCTTTCATAACTTTTCTTCTTTTGAACTCTCAATTGAGTTCTTTAGTTTCATGATTTTGTTGGACCCTTATTGTTGGGATAAGTCTCATTCTATATCCAAATTATTATTTAAATTGTTGGGTTTTAGGAGTCCATTTGTCTTACTTTGGCCCGTTTCGATTTTCTGCGCCTTTTTCGCCTTTCGTAGGATTTTCTAACTTGAATGTTTTAAACTCTCTTTGTTCAAAATTTATTTGAACTCTTTTTATCAATTCCATCTTTCTAGTTTTATCCTATTCCATATTTCATTCATTCATCCCTTTCTTCATATGGTTCAAATGTTATTCCTCAAGGCGTAACGCATTTATTCTTGGTTTAGTGCTTAAGATTTGTGTTGTGAAAAGTGAGGCGTCACAACATTCTCTACTTATAGAAATTTTATTCCTAAATTTTACTTACCGGGTGTAACGAGATGTGGATTCTTTTCTCTCATGTCCTCCTTCATCTCCCACGCAGCTTGCTCCACATTTTCAGGCCTTTCCATCACTATACCTCCTATTGACGTCGTCGCCGGATTTTCCTTTAGACAATCTTTCATGAGGTGTTATGGTTGTTTAATATTTAAAACACCTAATGTTTGGTTTGGCGTTTGACCCCACACATTCTTTCAACACATGTCCAATCTTGTCGTATGTCGAACATTGTTTGGGTTCACTTTGACTGTCAATCGTTCCCTTACTTTTGTGTGAGTGATGTCCATCTTTTTCTTAACTATTCTTACCGTTACTTGGTTCCCTTGAAGGCAGTTTCTTTGGACTTGGCCTAGTTGTCTACACTTGTGACACTTAACAAATGGCTTGGCGATGGTTGCCATACAGTTTTTGGATACATGACCGGTCTTTCCAGAATTTCAACATTGCTCATGTTGACTTTTATCACTTGATGCTCCCTCTAATTGAGTAATACGCTTAGGATCTTATACTTCCGATTGTTTTTGTTTCTTAGGCATCATTTCGGTTTTGAGGTCTTGTCCATCATTGTTTCTTTGTTTCCAAGTGAGCTTTCTTAAAAGTTTCTCATGATTTCGAGCTTGTTGCCTCATTATGCATGTCATTCCCTTAAACATTCATCTAACGGTCAGATTATTATGAACGTGGGGTTCTAGTTGCACTACCAGCCCTTCATGCTCCACGTGACGTTCCCCTTCCGCATGCACCGAAGGGTACGATTCTCCTTCATCGTCCATATCCTAAGACATAACCGAACCACTTCTTATGCTAAGAATCAACTAATGGTTACGATAACCACGATTAACTAGATAAACAAATCCAGAACAAGATAATCCCTGACAAAGGCACTAATAAGTGAGGCGCAACCTTTCATTCAACATACTTATATTCGTGATTGCCATCAACCAACTAGCTCAACTCCCCACTGTTCATCCATATCCTAATCAATATTGAATTTTACCGCACAAAAAGTGATGGAATAACATAAGTGCACAACTTTCCACTCTTAATCCTCAAACATAGGTTTCGTTAGGTTACACTTAATACGTCTGTATTTACTACAATATTAAACGTAAGGTTCTAAGTTCACTGCAAAGTGGACACAAAGGTCAACACTGAGCCCCTTTAGAACGTAGAAGCCAACTAAATAACTCATAATCTTTATCTAGTAGTGCTCATGACGCCTGAACGTCTTCACTACCTCATAGTGCCAACCACACCAGCCAAAGTCTTTCACGTGTTCTTATTTCACTTCTCATCTTCATCCATTCTTGATCCAAGATGCCATTGTCCGTAATCTTCTTTTATATTTTTAGCCTATTCTTTGAGAATCCATAACGCACTTAAGCATATCAATGTTTCAAGAGTTCACTAAGAGGTGTTAATCAATGCCATTCAACTACAGTAATTTAGGCATAAGTTTTTAATTTTCACAAGTTACATTCCTATCGATCTCAAGAATCTTCTTTATGTGGCAAACCATGGCATGGTAAAATTCACCATTTAAACACTCAGACTCGTCGAGAATCGCTCAAAAAATTTCAATCTTACTTCGTACTTTTCACTATCTTATCTGTTAATTACGTTCTCGTTGCTCCACATCTTTTCCCATCGCATAGACTTCCATGTCCTCTTACTATTTCCAACATTTAGAAATCTCAATTTTTTTTCCCTCGTCTCAAAATGCAATTCACAAGTTAACTACCCCTTTATTCTCATACTAGCTTCTCCTTCTCAATTTGATACCTTCACCACACTTAGCCACTTACTGCCTTCTGAAAATAATATCAATTGCTATAACAAGTCTAATCATGTCTCATTTCCTTAACCAAGATTTGGGTTCTACAACTTATGCAAAGATTAGCATCTTAATCTCGTACTTATATTCATATGATAGAGGCAACTCATTTCCAATATTCTTATGTCACCCGTAAGATTTAAATTCTTATGACATGTATTCATTCTCAATGTTTACTAAACACATTTTAGCATTCTCGCTTATCACACCTTTCTCTTCATATACTTCGTTTCACATTCTTAACAAGATATAAGTTCATAGTCTAGTTTCTCGGACCCTCCATGCCCAAAAATTAATATTACTCATAACATACTTAATGTCCATCATTATTACTTGATATAACAGCCACTTCATACTATTGTCTTTAACATAATCAAATCAATTAAGGGAAATAACTAGTGTATTACCTAAACAATCCTTTCATCAATGCTATCATCCGTCTTATGATTGTGTATGCGCATTTCGGCTCAGTGTCTTGTTAATTACCGTGATGCGATATCATCAGGGTTCTACTCCTCATAAGATTTCATTTCTTACAACTTCAATCATCATCGCCTCCTCTCATAATTGGATCCCTCGATATCTCCTTTTTATCACAAAATAAAGGTGGTGACTCATAGCACCAACTCCTCACTTAATCCTAAAGTCTTACTCAAAACTTCTCATTCTACCTTTTTCCCGGCTCAATGCGAGATACTTTACTCTAACTTTCCATCTCATCATGAGACCATACATTATGCCAACACTTTTGGGAAGAATTCCCTTAACAATCAAGGGTGTAATTCAACACCATTTCCACAGAATCTTCTCAACGAATAGGGATGTAAACATACACTCCCTCAATCAATTCATCTTGTCTATGAAGATTTCAACGAACCCATTATTTAAGAATCATTCTAGGTCCATGTTCTACCTTTCTAGTCATACAACTGGGCCTATCTCCCCAATCTAGCAAACTTTCTTGGACTTTCAATTAGAACCAACGTCGGCGCCAATGCGTTTCTAATCGGATTTTCAAGCTAGTTAACCAGACGTCCGAAGAGCTAGTTAACTAGACGTCCAAAGATAAGGGTATCATATTCTATGGTCCACTTTCCTAGGTTACACACAACCTATCACATTTTCTCAAAAAAAACTATGTACATATTTCTAGCGACGATTCCATCGTCCCACCACCTACGACTCATAACATTGGCGATGTGCCAATCCACTGCGACCTCTAGAATCAAGATATTTCTAGAATCGACTCAAGCTATGCTCTGATACCACACTGTCACGCCCCTCCCCGAGACACCGGGCACAGTACGCGAGTGAACAAGACTAACCCATCTTGCCTTTCAACTTTAACCCAAATTCCATTAACACACAAGGAATCTTTTATATATTTTTTTTTTCATTTTATATAACACAACCTTACATCACAAGAGGACACTCCGGCCACTAACTAATAGTTTAATTTATAACCCAAAATGAAATACCAAGTGGAGTATATCTCCATGGGTCCTGACCCAAACCTAATCTTGCAGTGGACATGACCGCGCACATCATTCGTCTATACCTGTTACAAATATTTGTGTGGGGGTGAGCTATAATCCACATGTTCACCAATCACAAGCAACGGTATTATAAATTTCACAATGAAAGAAAATAGTTCATAACTTTAAAACAAGATAACTTTTCTCAAAACATACTTTCATCATAAAAGATTTTAAATTGCCATCTTTTCACAAATCTTCTCATAAGAGGGTTTTGCAAAACTTGATCCATTTTTTATCTTTTCGTTACTCTTCATCTTCATTTCGTTATTTCTCTTTGTATAAGTTTCCCAAAAATAATTACATTTTTGAAAAAGAGTTGTTCACTTTTACTATCGTTCATTATCTTTTAAAACAAATCTTTTATCTTATCATCGTTCCGCTCTCAGTAGAGGAATTCCATAATCATAACATCATCACCTCTTAGTGGAGGATTTTCCAACAACCACCTCTCAACAGAGAATTTCCAATATTATTTCCGTTCATTCACTTAGTAGTGGTTATAACGTCTTTTCATTTTACACATCCACTTAGTAGTGGTAACATAATCATTCATTTATTAATCATATTTTTTTATAATGCCTTGGGTTGTATTAACCTGCCAACTAGGAATTGTTACAGTACTGCGCCTCCGAATATCCTGCCTACTCTTAATTGGACAAGGCTAAGGATTATTCACCAGTTCCACTTAACAATGCTCAGTGGTAGAGCTAAGAATGTCTTGGCCTATTCAATGGATAGTGCACGAGCATTCCCCAATCATTCGTGGCTTATCCACAATATATATATATATATATATAATAACATGACATATACCCACAATTGTGTGGTATAACCATTGCATAACCTACACCATGTAAATATCAAAGCTATCATGATACACATAATGTATCCATTAATCATTTATCCATACTTTTATTTAAGTTTTCCAACACCATGTTCATAAATCTTTTCATAGAACTTTCATGACTTTCACCAGTTAATTCTCCCTTTTTGTATCACTTATTTCGTCTTTCACAATTTCTCAACACATCTTTATATTATCATAGTTCTCATATTGCACTATATATTCAAAGATCATTTCATAAAATATTGAGTTCTAGTTTCAAAACAGGTTCATGGATTATTTGGTAAAACATAGGTCCATAAATATCATTTTTTTTTCGTAAGCAAGATCACTATTTATTCTCATAAAATATCTAACTTCCATTATGTTCCAAAACATATGTTCATAAAATACAAGTTCACAAACATAGCTTTTCCTTACAAGTAAAACTACCATTCATTTTCTCAAATCATAAAGCATGAAAGCATAAGAAATTTAACCATTCACACATTCATAATACCAAGCTAACGATAAGAAAAACCCACCTCAAAGACGAGTGCTGCTCCTTGAGCCACGCCCTCCGGTTCACTACGAAACTCTGGTTCCTAACACATAGATAGGATAGGAACTTAACTTTGTGAGCTAAGGTGACACATGCATATTTGTGTGGGTATGCAAGTGGAGTATTTTTCTTCTTAGGTATACTCTTATTAATCATTCTTGGTACCCTCATGGTTCCTAAGATCCCCAACTTAGGTTTATGAACTTAGGTTTGCATAAAACCTTGTTAAACTATATTTTTCTCATTTCCAGATTCTATTCCACAGCTTCAAAAATACTTTAAAAATACCAAACTTCACTGGAAAATTCTGTAAAATTACAGACAGCTATATTATTATGTTACTTCACAATACTTTTTTCATTTTTTTTTATTTTAATTCTAATTATGTCACATCATAACTCATCTCCTCTCATTATTCTCCCATGTGCTTACACTATTCCTTAAAGACTTTTTGGTGCTTTGATGATGTAGAAAACTTATTCTTTCAAGCAACCATCATGTCTTCTTTTCCACCTTTTCTTCTTTTTTCATCAAGATGTCACATCTTCTTTTCCTCCTCATGGGGATGCCAACCAAGCCTATTCTAGAGGCTTCTAGAAGTTTCATTTTATTATTTTATTATTTATTTAATTAATTCATGAGGTTAAAATTCACTTTGGGTCCAAATTAACTTTATTTGGGTCAAATTTCAAGTTGTGGGCCTAAATTTGATTTGGGCTTGTAATTAAATTAATTGAGCCATAAATAAACTAGTTGGGCTAAAATAATTATTTATATTGGGTCCCCATAATGTTTGGCCCAAAACCCTAATTAAATTTTTCTATTGGGCTTCTCAAAATTTGGGCCTCATTTAGGCCTTCCATAACTTTCCCTCTTTTGAACTCCCAATTGAGTTATTTGGTTTATGATTATATTGGGCCCTTATAGTTGGACTTAGTCCCATTCTCTACCCAAATTTGTATTTAAAATTTTGGACTTTAGGAGTTCCTAGGCTTTACTTTGACCCGTTTCGGTTTTCTACGCATTTTTCGCCTTTCGCAGGATTTTCCAACTTGGACGTTTTAAACTCTTCTTGTTCAGAATTTATTTGAACTCTTTTTATCGTTTTCCATATTTCTAGCTTTATCCTATTCTATTTTTCATGCATTCATCCCATTGTTCATAGGGTTCGAATGTCATTTCTCAAGGCATAACGCCTTTATTCTTGGTTTAGTAGTTAAGAGTTGTTTTGTAAAAAGTGAGGCGTTACAATGTCCTCCACTTATAGAAATTTTGTCCTAAAATTTAACTTACCGAGTGTACCAAGAAGCGGTTGCTTTCCGACATGTCCTCCTCCATTTCCCACGTATCTTTCTCCACATGTATCGAAGCGTACGATACTCCTTCACAGTCTATGTTCTAAAATACTTTCCACAACACATCTTAAATCTACATGTCATGATTCACTTGATCATAACTTAACGGATTCATGAGTTCATTCAGAGATGCTAACCAAAGCCATTCAACTACAGTTATTCAATTATAGGTTTCAAATTTCCACAAGTTGCATTCTTATCTATCTCAAGAATCTTCTTTATGTGGAAAATCAAGCCAGAGTAAAATTCATCGTTTAACACTCAGACCCATCGAGAGTCGCTCAGAATTTTCCAATCTTACTTCGTTCTTGTACTTTTTACTATCTTATCTGTTAATTATATTCTCGTTGCTTCACATCTTTTTCCCATCGCGTGGACTTCCGTATCCTCTTACTATTTCCAATATTTAGGAATCTCATTGTTGTTATTCAAGAATGACCCTAGAGGGGGTGAATAGGGTCGTTTAACTTCTTTTTAATTTTTAAAAATCTTTTAAAATAATATCAGTAATATATATATAATATATATTCACAGAAAAACATGAAAGCAGTAAAGAGATAGAGATGAAGGATGACACTGTGATTTTTATAGTAGTTCGGCTATCCTAGCGTATGTCCACTACTCAATCTTTCTTTGAGATTTTTTCACTATGTGAGAGCACTTACGGGTGTGCTTCAAATTTTTTACAAGTTATCACCAAGCTGCATTCTAAAGACCTCAAACTTCTAGCACTTGTGATATCCGCTTCAGCTTCCTACAGAAGATTCACCAAGTTGTGTTCCAAAGTCCTCAGACTTCTAGCACTTGCGATCTAATGTTCCAAGCCTTTTCGAAGACTCACCAAGCTGCGTTTCAAAGTCCTCAAACTTCTAGCACTTGTTATCTTTCTTTTTGTGTGCTAAAACACACACAAAGTGAAGTACATGGTGACTCACCCTTACTTTTACAAGAGTTGTAATAAATGTAGTACTCTCTGTGAAGAGTTGATATTTGCACACTGTAGCACTATGAAGAGAACCCATGAACAAGATGATGAATAGTAGTTCTTGGGTCTTCTCTGAATCAATGATGAGAGAATCCGTTTCTGGTCTTGAATGAGTGATACAAGATTTTTCCTTTATGTTTCTGATTTCTCTCTTAGAAAGAGTGATTGATAGAATGATATTCTGATATGGTGTATATTGGGTTTCTCTCTCTAGATATTTCTTTTTGTGGTCAAGTGATCTGTGCTTAAATGAACGCATTTAAGCCCTTTAACTTATATTTTTTATCCTCATTTTATCTGTTTAATAAATATTTTAGTTGTGTTTTGTGTGTCGGAGCGGATAGTCAAACATATGACGAGAACGAGCTAAAAAGCAAAAAATAGTACAAAAAGAGGAATGGTCACTTCCCAAAACCGTCCGAACTTTCCCATTTCCGTCCGGACGGAATCAGAATGAAAGGTTGGCCCCTCACTGCCTCATTCCGTCCGGACTCTCCCAATTTCGTTCGGACAGTTTCCCAGTTTCGTCCGGACTCTCTGCAGTGGAACAGTTTTTAAAATCAGGTTTTTGCGAGGTTTTTGGCCAAGGCGTATAAAAAGAAAAGTCTTATCAGTTCTTAGGGTTCAAAAATTGAAGGAAAAACACTGAGGGGGGCTAGGGTTCAAGCAAGGGAACGAAGAAGAAGAAGATGGAGATTGCTCGTCGATCCTCATCAACGACTTCATCCATCTCGTCAATGAGCGGCTAATGTAAAGACCCGGTTTATCGCCAAAAATTTAACCTAGGCGTAATTATACCCTAATCAAATTAAGAAGTGTTAAACCCTAGAGAATGAATCACACAAACCCTAATAGTAAATTTTAATGGTTCAACACTTAGAAGCATCA
>JAUTBS010024962.1:0-14257 GCA_032361285.1 Aequorea victoria
ACGGGGGATCTTCCCCCACGTTGCTTTGGTCGACTCAGCCGAGGCATGAGTCGACCCAACTGCTCAAGGCAGCCATGAAAGGTTGTTCAAGCTTGAGTTTTCTTAGTTTTCTTCTGTGTTTTATTACTTTAATCAATATTAATGATATATTATCATGTTTTAGTATTATCTAGACATGTCTTATTAGTTGTATTTTATTAAATTATGTTTTGGTTATACATACATATTAATTGTTATGAAATATATATATGTATACATATGTACTGTTATACATATATATTGATTATATTTGTTTGATCCTTGAATCTAACATAAAAAATATAGTTAATTAATGTGTTCTTATATGTTTTGATGATCTGTTTTAACTAAACATTGATGGTGTTTATACGATACGCATATATATTTATATAATCTGTTATATAAAAAAAAAATATTTACTGTTATATATATATTCGGATTACATATTTTTTGATCTATTGTTCTAATTGGTATACTATGATAACAATCTTATTCATTCGCATGCTTGGTGATCTACTTCCAACTATAAACTAATGTATGATATATACATATATATTTATATTCACTGTATTTTCAATAACCCGAAACAGAGGAGGTTCTGTGCTCTTGCCAGTAATCACCCAATAGTGATGAAGACCAAAATGGAGAAGATGGTGATGACAACCTCGGTGGTCTCTATGATGAGTGGTGGTGCACGGTAGAGGCGGTGTTGAGATGATTCCGGTAGTGGCAGTAGGTGGTCTCGGCTGTGATGGTGGTGAATAACAGAGGGGTCGCGAGAGAGGGAGATGGAATACAAAGAGGAAACTCTAAGGGTTGCGAGGATGAGGACGTAGGGATAGAATGGGGGAAGGGATTTCATATATTATGTAATGGAGTCTGGAGATCAGGGAACAATTCTAATTTTCCTCAACGGATACATATCCCTTCTAAAAATCACCAACTGACAGTTGGCACCCAAGCTGGATTCCTAATTGAATTTTGTATTCCAATTTTAATGATTCCATTTTCCTTTTCTTTATTATTTTCTTTATTTCTTCTCTTAATTAATTTAATTAATTAACAACACAATACTTAAAAAATTCTTTTAATTAATTTAATAATTCAGAACCTATTTTCTCACTTTAATAAATCTTTTTAATTATTTAATTAATCCATTTGTTAATTAATTAATAAATTAATAATTATTTAAAAAAAATAAAAACATTTACGAATTTTACACAAAGACATGGCTCTAAAAATCCGTGGGGCACAATTTGTTCGAAAATAACCCTGTTTGGGAGAATCCCATTTTCTCAAAATTCGTCCGATGAAAATGAGTTTTATCAATTTTGGGTGAAAGTAGACCCATATACCTATATTTCCATATATGTATCGTCTCTAGGGGATTATTATGAAATTTATTAAAATTCTTCAAACTGGACTATTTTCTGCGATTCTGACGCAGAATGTTCAAAAATGGCATAGGAGATCTAAACTATATTTTTTGATCTAACAAAAAATCACACATGTTCATGACATTCTAAAATATCTCTCTCCAAAATAGGTTTTTATTTAGGCTCTGTTTGGATAGCACAAAAAATCCTAGATGGGGTTTTAATCGACTATTCTTCACTTTTTCATGAGGTTCCTTACTTCCACTTTCATGAGGTTCCTTACTTCCATTCTTCACTTTTTCATGAGGTTCCTTACTTCCATCTTCTTTCTTCCCTCTTACCCATGCAAGCATTATTTTTATTCATCTTAAGATCACTTTATATGCTATACTAACCATTTTTCTTATCTTTTCCATAAGTCGTAACTTTTTACTTCATCATGTCCCTAAATCAAGAAAGTTCCTTTTTTTCTTAGATTCAATGTCCTTTTTGTGTATTCTTCCATGATCTTATCTTCTTTTTTATTTAAAGAGAGATGAGAGGTGTGAGTTAATTTTAGAACATTGAAATAGAGTTTTAAGAACTCTTACTTGATGATTTCTTGATTGAGGGTTGGAGGATATAAGCTTCAAGTTCCTCCTTCTCTTCTTTATCCTTTATTCCTTTTCTTTTTTTTCTTCCTTCTTCTTTCTTTCTTCTTCTTTTCTTTTCTCTCCCCTCTTCCCACCAGGCTCCACCAAATTTAGAGAGAGAAGGGGAGATTGGCAAATGAATTTTTTTTTATTGGGAGAAGGCTCTTATTTATAGACAAATATTTCATGTGAAAAGAGTCTTTTACCATTCATTTAGTTTGGGTTCAACCAAGCTTTCCTCCATTAGGATTTTGGTTCCACCATTTTGATTGTCTTCCAACCATGGTTAGGGTTCCCAAATGGGGATTATCACGAGTCTTCAAAAGTCTTGAAAGATTTTTCTTTCAAATTCTTTTCAAAAGACTTCCCATTTTTCTTTTCTTTTTTATTTTATTTATGTCACACCATCCTTCCCTCATCAAGTTCTTTCATATGTGTACTTATATATATATATATATATATATACATGTACACTATTCATGGATGACTTGGAAGGCTTTATGGGTTGAAAGTCCATTTCTCCAAGCAAAACTCATAATTTCCCATCTTTTCATGTTTCCTCCTTTTTCATTCTTTTTTTTTTTTAAAACTTAAAATGGTCACATCACTAACCCTCTCATGGGGGAGCTGACCAAAGAACTATAATTATATATATATATATATTTATTATTTTTAAAATTCATGAAAATTAAAATGAGTTTGGGCTTAATTTAAAACTTTTGGGTCAAATTTTTATCTTTTGGGTCTATCTTTAATTTGAGCTCAAGACTTAATTCATTGGGTCTCAATTAAGATAATTGAACATATTTATTTATATCCATTGGGGCTTCATTATGTTTGGCCCAAACCCTTAGTTTATTTTTCTATTGGGCTTCTCCTAAATTTGGGCCTCATTTAGGCCTTTCATGGATTACCTTTCTTGAACTTTTAATTGGGTTATTTGATTCATGAATTTATTGGACCCTTATATTTGGGCGTAGTCTCATTCTCCACCCAAATTTTTATTTAAATTTTTGGGTTTTAGGAGTTTCTAATCCTTACTTGGGCCCGTTTTGGTTTTCTACGGCTTTTCCGTCTTTCAAAACACTTTCCAACTGGGTCTTTAAACATTATTTGTTCTAAATTATTTAGACTCTTTTTATCAATTCCAATTTTCTAGGTTTATCCTATTTCATATTCTATACATTTATCCCTTTGATAACAGGGTTCGACTGCCACTACTCAAAACTTAACGCCTTTATTCTAGATTTAGTGCTTATTGATCATGTTGCGAAAAGTGATTTGTCATACTAAAGATACCTGGGCATGATCAAAGTTCTTTGAAAGAAATCCTAAAGATACTTGGATACATTAGAGATCTTATTCCTTTCAATGTTTTCTCTTCAAGCATGACCCTAAAGATACCTGAGCATGATCAAAATCCCTGTCTTATGATCCTAAAGACACCTGGACACGACAGAGTTTTAATTTCTTTGATATTTCATTCATTGAAAGCAATTCTAAAGATACCTGGGTGCAATGAAGAACACTCCGTGACATTTATTAATATTTAGGTATGTGCCCTAAAGATACCAGGGTCTTTCCTTGAGTTCCATTGATGTTTTGATGTTTCAGGCTTTGAAGCAACTCTGAAGATACTTGGGTGCGACAAAGACCTTTTTATTGATTAATTGATGAGTTTGTTTTTTTGCCCGTGCATTATCTCTTGTCAAAAGTTCTTTGTTCTTACCTTTGACATTCGCTCTTCTGCACACTGGGCACTACATGAGTTCTGTCAAAGATGGGTATTTGTAGACACCCCATTTTGACTGGGCATAATGCACTAACCCGCCAATTAATGCTATCCTATGATAAAAATATTTCCGAGAATAAGGATAGCTTTCAACAAGAACGAATCGACACGAGAGTCGCTCAAAATTAGATTTTCGTCCAAACCCATCTTCGTTTCGAATGATTTTCCACAAAGTTTCTTCAAGAGTCATCTATCGATCCTTTGAATCTTGTTTTCAATCAAAACAACCTCAAATCATACATTTTAAATCCTTTAGTTTATATTTCAAAAGTTTGGGTGCGCTCTCTTTACTTTTTAGGACGCGGGCCTTTGTTTCAATCGGTTTTTAACCAAACTTCTTTAAAAGTCATTTTAATCACTTATCAAATCATGTTTTCAATCAAACCAACTTCAAAATATGTGTTTTCAATTCCCTATTTTATGTTTCAAAAGTTGAATGACCCTTTTTTTCTTTCGAGGACATCTAAAACCCTTCAAAAGACCAAACTAACCCACGGGATGCCCCGATGGCTGACCCACCACCGGGGCCTAGGCTAGAAGGGCCAGCCCAGCCATGGGGGAAGAAGCAAGGATGGCCGGACCAGCCATGTGGGCATTCCCTACCCCGATAAATTCTTTTCGACCCGAGACTCTATCTGATTAGTCTAACCACATTTTGTCTCTTATCCTTTCATTTTCTAGCGATCTTCAGCTATTTCTAACCCCTATAAATAGAGGTCTTCACCTCCTCTTTTCTGAAGTTCTTCATAAGTTGAATCATAATTTATAAGAGTTCTTTTCTAGGGTTTAATAGTTCGTAAAAAGCTCATCTTTAGTTTGTTTTCAACTTAGTCTTTGATTTTCTAGTTCGATTCCTAATTGTTTTGAGTGCTCGAGTGTCAATAAGTTCGAGGAAGGAGCCATCCGAGTTCAATTCAGAGTTTGTACACCTGAGGGCGTCTCGGGCTAATCAGCGATCTACGGGTCAAGGTATGTACTTTCTCGTTTTCATTTATCGGGTTCGTAGTTATCTTCGTGTTTTAGTATTTAACATATGCAGTTTAGTTTATAGATATGCATGTTTACATATGTACTCATTAGAATTGTGTCAGTTTTCGACGCCTGGTCCTTTCGAAGCTGGGTTTTGTCAACATAATTGCTTTCAAAATTATGTTTTCAAACCGTTTAAGGCCTAGATTGGACCTTTCCATTGTTTTTAAACTATTTTGAACCATTTTTTTAATTATTTCCAAGTTTTGAACAAATTTCCTTCGTACGTCTGTTTTCGATGCACAACTTGATAATGGCCAAAACCTAAGTTTTTCTGCTATAAAAATGCGTTTACCACTTTGATCACATGTTTTTATGGGTCTAAAATTGTTTTCTGAAAAATTTATACATAGATCATGCATTTTCAAACATTTTAAATCATTGCATGGTTCAGTCCCAAATTGCTTCCAAAAGGGCGTCAGTTTTCAATCGATGGACTCTGTGGGACCCATTTTAGTAATTTATGACTCAAAAACTATTTTTATAGTGTTTATAGGTTGTAGGCTATTAGCTTGAGTTTTTATCTAAAATTTAGTTATTTTTTAAAATCCAGCCCGTCATGGCTCATTTCGACATCTCCCAACCCAAAAATTATATTTTTGACATTATTTGTCTAAAATATGTGTTTTTTCGAGGCCTTTTCAAAAATGATGATAAATTGATAATTTGACGCACAATCGGATAATGGTCAAAATTCATGTTTTTCTGCTATAAAAACATTTTTAGCACTTTGATCACGTGTTTTTATGGATTTAAAATTATTTTTTGAAAATTTTATGCATAGCTCATGCATTTTCAAACCTTTTAAATCATCGCATGGTTCATTTCCAATCCTCTTTCAAATAGGGCATCAGTTTTCAACCTAGTGTGGGACCCATTTTCATAATTTATTACTCAAAACTTATTTTTATAGTGTTTATAGGGTGTAGGCGATTAGTCAGAATTTTTTTTCTAAAATTTAGCTATTTCTTGAAATTCGGCCTGTTAGGGCCCATTCTGAGGTTTCCCAACAAAATTTTTGATATTATACATATAAAGTATGTATTTTTATAGGGCTTTTCAAAAATGCTAATAAAAAGATGATTTGCGTGTTAGAACATTAAGAGTTTGGTATCCTGCAAAAATATCATGCTAGAACCCGTACTATGATTTACTACTTTCAGAACCTAGTATCATGCTGATTAGGGTATTAGAATATAGTATCATGCGATTTAGTACACGTCTGATATCAACTGTTGAAACTAACTCGCACACGATCACCACCATGGTTGAACCCCCTAAGTTAGAAAAATATTTGGTATGTCCTATTAGGTAACTAGAAAAGGTAGGACCCTAAGGATTGTTACTGGTTATTCCGAAAGTGATAAACGGTCATGAATCTCTAGGATCCTATTCCTAGATAGTGTGTCTCTTTTACACCTTTTTTTACATGCTTGAGACAAAGGTATGACCACGATCTCTGTTGATCGTTCTAAAATACTTTTGAATGTGAGCTTACCTAGTCATGTTATTCAATATTCATGCATTAGTTAGGTATGTGAACTTAAACTGAAGAACCAATACTAATGAGTATAGACAAACTATGAGGTTAGGTTGAGTGAGTGTCTGTCACCTTTCCACTCAGTACCTTACCCCCCAAACCCGATATGTGGTTATAAACTGACTAAACTTAATCCAAAGAGAGTCATGCATAGGTTCTTGGACCTTAAAACCAAATAGAGACTCTAGTTTGTACCAAACCATTGTTTCAAGGTTATTACGACTGCAATTGAATTGACGGGTGTTGTATAATCGAGAATCAATTGTTTGTCTATAATTGTCATGGTTTTGACACATAATGAAACTTTTTTTGTCTTGCCTGCCAGAAGGGCTTCATCTCGGTAAAGACCACCTCTTTTTTATCTTCTAAATGGATCGGGGAGGGGGTACCGACAATAACCAGGAGGTTTTAATTATTTTATGCAATCAATGTGAAATAATAATCTTAATACGATTTTGTTCAATACACACAAAGTACACTAACACATTGATATAAAATTATACTATTTTCTATAGTCAAGACAGATCTACATAAACACTGTGCTATAGTGGAACACCCCGTATCTCCAAAACTCATGAAAATGAAAGTAAACCTTAAGAGGTTAGTGTTTGAAACTCTAAAATCAAATAAGAGAATGAAAGATAACATGTGAAGTAGATCCAACAGAAAGGCCTAGATAAATAAAGGTCCGAGTAAGGTTTGACTATTTCGAAGAAAGTTATGTGGATGGAATTAGAAATGAAAAATTTAATAGAATATGAACACATGAAATTAATTATGGGCTCAAAAGTAGAATTAAGACCCAAATAAATTAGTTTAGATTCAAGAAGAATTACTTAAGCTCACAAACTAATTTTTGATACAACAAAGTAATGAGACCCAAAGATGGAACAATTACAAAAAGGTAAAAATGTGAGATTTTAGGAGGGCCAAGTAGATGATTAGTGGGATCAAGAAAATAATTGAAGTAAGGCCCAAGATGAAAAAAAATAGAGTTAGCCCAAGAAAGAAAATTATTGAAAGTCCAAAAATTAATTTTGGTAGAACAACTAACTAGGCCCAAAAGATAAAAATTAAATGGGTCAAAGAAAGAGATAATTATGTGGGTTTAAGTTAAAACTCAAAAGATGATAAAAATTTAGAAGATAGGCCAAATAAATAGAATTGAATCTAATTAATGAGAGGTCAAATGAAAGTAATAAAAGTGGCCCATTATACTTAAGTTAATCCATGAGACCCAAAAATAAATTAAAACTCAAATTAGCACAAACATGAAATTAAGAGGCGGGTGTAATATATAATTTTTAATGTGAAAAATTATTATGAGAATTATTAAGTAGGCTCAAGAAATTAAAGGTTTTGGCCCAAGATCAAGAATGGGCCCAAGTAAAAAAGGTTGACCTAATAAATTAAATTGGGCCCAAAAATTAATTCAAATCTCTTTCAATTTTAAAATAAAATATAAACAAAATTACATATATATATAATTCGGCGGGAGGGAAGGGTTGAGAGATGAGTGATGTGACTAATTTCTTTTTTTTTTAAAAAAAAGGAAAAATATGATGTGACTTTGGGAAAACTTGTGAACATGGGTTTTCACCCCTCAAAAGTCTTTAAAATATATATACACATATATATATATACACATATGGATGAGAGGAGAGAAGTTTGAGGTGACATTTTACTATTCAAAAAAAGAAAAAGAAAAAAAAGACATGAAATAATGCACATGGAGTTTGCTTATGAGATTAATTTTTCCATCTTTGCAAGTCTTTCATCGCCTCAAATATACACATGTATAAATATCTATATATATATATATATATGTCTCTCATGTGAGGAGAGAAGTTTGATGTGACTAATATTTTTAAATAAAAAAAAAATATATCATGTATGATTTGGCTTTAGGAAAACTTGTGAAAATTACTTTTCATTCACCAAAAATTCTTCCAAATACACATATACGTGTATATATATATATATATATATATATTCACCAAAAATTCTTCCAAATACACATATACGTGTATATATATATACACACACATGGATGAGAGGAAAAATAAATGATTTGACAATTTTTAGAAAAACAAAAATAAAAGAAAAGGAAAGTGTTATGATGAGACTTTGGAAGAATTTTTTTCTAAATATTTGATGGCTCATTATGAGCCCCAATTGGAAAACTCTAACCATGGCTAAAAAATAACCAAATAGAGAGAACTAGGCTCAATTGGTGGGTAGTGTCACACCCCAATTTGGGAAATATGACTGGCCATGGATCACGAGTTTTGGCCCAACGAACCAAATAAGCCTTAAACAATTATTAGCTAACAATATGCTAATATGATAGTATTTTTCATGGATTTAAACAATTAAAAATCTAATATCATCAAAGGTGGGTCAAACAGCCCAATATCTCAATCCCTATACTCCTGGATCCCACGCCATAGTCCATCATCTAGATCACTTCTCACAGATTACCTAAAAAGTTATAATACAACATCATCTATGCTGGTGAATGGAAACATATATAATACAATACATTTTTAAAATAGAAATTCAAATAGTTTTGTACAATAACATAATCATGGCATGGCATATACAGTATAATCAAAAGGGTAAACACATAACCCATCAATTCATTTTATTTTATGTTATTCTTGATAATACATATCTTTTTCCATTTGATCTCGTTAATACGAGTCACTAAAATCTGGACATCAGATGGTCCTCAAATCAATGCGTCAATATCATCATAAAATGGTATAACGATATGCTCATTCGAGAGTGAAAATAATCAATCAATTATTATAGGAACAACCTTACCATAAATAGTATCAATGCCAAATCATAACTCGGGGCCTCTTGACCCATTGGATCCAATATCAAAAATAGAGTTACCACAGGTTAGCGCCTGGGTTTGTTCCCTAAACGATTCCAGTTAAGGTCACCGGATACACCCGAACTGTCCCTTAATCGTTGAGTCAACTAGAATCACCACGAGATTCAAACCGAGTATGTTCTCTAGCTGGCCAAAGTCACCTCCGAAGAGGGCTTTTTCTTAAATTTTTCCTTAGACTTTTTCATATCCCAAGAATCAAACCTCATGATCGCACCATGTATAACATAGAAAACAATTTCTTTTATTGTCTTAAAATAGTTATGCCATGATTTTACATAAAAAAATATCATACAATTTCATTTGAGAACATTTAAAACTTATATATTTTCCTTTTTAAAATAATTTGGAGAATATGGGATTTTTAATGAAAGATAAATACCATGTAATCCACTCACCTTATGTCCAAGCTAGTCTCTAAGAAAAGAAAATCAATCTACGTCAACCTGATTATATAGTACAATAATTAAAAACAATAAAGGAGACTAATGAACTAATTAAAGTTACCAAACAGTCCTTTAACCCTTTAATATTTTCCATGTTTGTTTCTGGTGATAATTTAACTTTTAATTAATTTAATTCATCTTTTAAACTGGTGCCGAAACATGGCCTAAACATTTAATAATTGAATTTTAGTATTTTTCAACATTTTTTGATGAATGGGTCGACCCAGATGGTTTCTGAGTGACCCAAGGGGTTGTAGGCAGCATGTGAGTCGACACAACAAGCTATGTGTCAACTCAAGGGCAAGAGGGTCTCGGCATAAGGCAAACAGGTCATCGTGAGTCAACTCACAGGGATTGTGAGTCGACCCAAACCCCTTAGGTGACCATGAGTCAACACCACAGAGGCTGTGGGTTGACTCAAGGTGGTCTAGTATGGTCTCAGGTAGCTATAGATCGACTCATGGGGTCTGTGAGTTGACCCAAGGGTGGTTAGTTGACTCAAAAGGCATAAAGAGGTGTTGTGAGTAGATTCATTGAGATGGTGAGTCGACTTAGGTGTTCTAAGGTCACAAGGGTCGAAGCAGGAGTCGACCTAGGCAGGCTGTGAGTCGACCTAACTATGGGTGAGTCGACTCAAAGGTTCACAGGTCCCGGCATGGTCAACATGAGTCGACCCAGAGGGCTTGTGAGTCGACTCAAGGTAAGGCAGACTTCATGAGTCAACTCAAGAAGGTGGTAAGTCAACCCAAAGGCACGGGATACATCTTCTACATCACGTGGGTCGACTCAACCAAGGAGTGAGTTGACCCAAAGCTTCGCAGCAGCCATTAATGGCTCTAGAGCTTGGGTTTTTATGATTTTCTTCATTCCTTTCTTCTTGATTTTATTTTCCAACATATATCATCATTTTTCTGAAGGGCCTAGACATCTTTTCATGGTCGATTATGAAATTCTCATGCATGGGGTTATACATATATATATATACTTATTATACATATATATTTATTCATATTACTGTTATACATAATATATGTATATAAACTAAATCTATTTGTCTGGTTTCCTTTAACCAATTAATAACCCTAGTTTAACCTATGTGTTGTATCATGATGAGAGATTTAAGCAACTATAACTATGTGATAATATATCCATATATATCTAGAAAGATAGTACAGAGGGTGGAGGGAAGAAGAACACTAACCAGGGGTCACCTATGGGTGACGAGGATAGTGATGATGAGGATGATGGTGCTCGTTGCGTCACACGATGGTGGTGGTGGTGCATGGTGGTTATGGCAGTGGTGTTCGGTGGCAGCAGCGATGGTGGTTCACGGTGGTGCTACTGGGCAGAGGAGCCGAGAGGAAGATAGTTCTCGTAGGGGAGGAGAGATCTAGCTGTAGACACCCCATTTTTGATTAAATCGAACATCGGCCGGTTCTCGTAGCTTTCCGATGATGAAAAGTGCATCAGTCACGTTCAAAGGAGCTTCTACACATTTTCGAATGTTTGAAAAATATTTCCAAGTGCCACCCCAAACACCCTAAAACAACCCAAAAAACTTTGAAAATACCAAAAACACCCTTCGGTACCCCACCCAGCGCACGCCACCTCACATGGCGCACGCTCCTTGCCTCCTAAAAATCTCACGCTGACTTAAAACTCAATTGCTAGCACTTTTAATCCACTAACCCAAACCATCTCAGGACCCCAAAACCAACCTAAACTGACTTCTAACCAGGCGTCGTGCCATCTCAAAATGGCGCACGTCCCTTCCCACATGGCTCACGCCACTTGAAAGGAGACTTGGGCACTAAGTCATCTCCTTGCCCGAAATTCCCTATAAATAGGACCCCCCCTACTCTTCTAACATCAGAAAAAAACCAGAGAGAGAAAGAAGAAGAGAAAAAAAGAGAAAAGGTCGGGAAACCTCCGACACGCCCAAATCCTGTAAAAAAATCTGCTTCAAACCTATATTCTCCAACCTGAACCATCACCAACCTTCATATTCTTTACACTTGGAAGGACCCAAAGGCTCAAAGATCGTGCGGAAGACTCCCCGGAGACGTGCCGTACGTGAGGAAAGGCTACGAAAGCTACCTGAAGCCTAGTTTGAGGAAGTACTCGAAAAGCTCAAAAACTGTACGGAAGGACTCTCGGAAGCCGTGGACACTGCTCAGGACACTCACTAGCTCACGGGATATACGGTAGGTTTCCATACCCATTTACTTCGTAAAAATAATTTTTCTTTGAAAACTTCCATCTTTCAATAAAGAAAGGGGAGAAGAGGCCGTTGGCCTCCTTCTCCCTGGTTTTTTCATCTTTTAATAAGTATTCAAACATATTTTTCTTTTAGCCCTTTCCTTTCTTCTTTTCTTAGTCTTTTCGTAGAATTGCATGTTAGTTGTTTTCTTCCTTCATGTTAGTCTTTTAGTAGAATCATATATTAGTCATTTCTTTTCTTTCCTAGACTGCATATTTCCTGCTTTAACAACATGCCTTTTATGCATAAACTGTACTATTATGCTGCCATCTCCCCACTTGACATGCCTAAAGTGTAAGTATACATAGAAAGTCTTAGTTTTAGGTTAGGTTTTACTTCATTGTTTGCTTTTGCATGTTCTCTCTTTAATCCCCTTTCTGTATGTGTTATTTTTGATAAATTTAAGACAAGAACAAAACGGAAAGGTTAAGTAGAGGCCGATCCTCGAATCGGGAGAGAGGAGTGCCTAACACCTTCCCCTTTCGTACCCTAGCTCGAACAACCATCTCTGGTAAGGACAGACTAGTTTGCCTTGAACGACTTTTTGGTTTCTTGGTTTATCCGAAAACCAAGTAGCGACTCCAAAAGTCACGCAGTCTTCAACACAGACGCGCATTTGAGGGAAAACCCCTCTCCTTTTCCACTTAGATATTCATTATCTTTTAAAAAGGGAAGGGCGACGAGATGGCAGGATCCCCACAGTGGCGACTCCACTGGGGATTTATTTTAAAAGAGAGTCAAACTTGAAAAACATTCTGAACGGTTCTTGTCTTAAATTTATCATTAGTATTAGCATTGTATGTATGGCTTTTCATCTCTCGACTTCACTTTTTTATTGGGTACTTTTCAAAAGAAAAGAATAAAGGAGAAAATAAAATAAGACAATGCTTCCTTACCCTTCACTTCGGCGGTTTTTTAGAAGGAATTTATCTCGGAGCTATGTGGGCGATGTTAGCAAGCCTTATGGCCGTATGCCCTTTTGGGGATATTGGCAAAAAAGGTCATTACGTACTGTTTGACCCGACCAAGTGCTGCTTGGTTGGTTAGATATATTATTGATTCCTATTCAGAAGGTACCCGATTACTGGACTACGAAGCCTTTTCGTTTGTATTTAGTTAACTTAGAACTTTTCCTTTAGGACAAATACCCGTATAAGTTAGATATTTTGTTTTCTGTTTGCTTTTGATTGATTAGAGTAGCTATTTTCTTTTGTTTCATCGGTCGGGTCTCGACCCATGCCTCCTTTCTTTCTCCTGGGTCTTTCTCAGTTTTAATGCTGTTAGGCCACTGCCTAACCGTCTTTTGTTTTATCGGCCGGATCTCGACCCGTGCCTCCTTTCTCTTTCCCAGGTCTTTCCTCAATTTTTGACGTTGTTAGGCCATTGCCTAACCGTCTTTCATTTTGTTTAGCTGGGTCTTGACCCGTGACTCATTTCTTTCCTCCGGTGCCCTTCGGGGGTGTTTCTATTTTTGATGCCGTTAGGCCGTTGCCTAACCGTCTTTCATTTTATTTGGCCATGTCTCGACCCGTGCCTCGTTTCTTTCCTCTGGTGCCCTTCGGGGATGTTTTTGTTTTTGACGCCATTAGGCCGTTGCCTAATCGTCTTTCATTTCGTTTGGCCGGGTCTCGACCCATGCCACATTTCTTTCCTCCGGTGCCCTTCGGGGGTGTTTCTGTTTTTGACGCTGTTAGGCCGTTGCCTAACTGTCTTTCATTTTATTTGGCCGAGTCTCGACCCGTGCCTCATTTCTTTCCTCCGATGCCCTTCGGTGATCTTTCTATTTTTGACGCCGTTAGGCCGTTGCCTAACCATCTTTCGTTTTGTTTGGCCGGGTCTCGAGCCGTGCCTCGTTTCTTTCCTCCGATGCCCTCCGGGGATGTTTATGTTTTTGACGCTGTTAGGCCGTTGCCTAACTGTCTTTTGTTTTGTTTAGCTGGGTCTTGACCCGTGCCTCGTCTCTCTCTTCCGGTGCCTTTCGGAGGTGTTTCTATTTTTTATGCCATTAGGCCATTGCCTAACCGTCTTTTATTTTGTTTGGTCGGGTCTCGACCCGTGCCTCATTTCTCTTTCCCGAGACCCTTCGTGGGTTATCTCAGGTTTGACGCAGTTAGGCCGCTGCCTAACCGTCATTTGTTTTTCTTTTTGCCGGGTCTTGACCTGTGCCTCTTTCTTTTTCTCGGGACCCACCGTGGGTTTTCTTGATTTTGACGCCATTAGGCCGTTGCCTAACCCTTTCGTCACTTTTTTAAGTCGGGTTTCATC
>JAUTBS010025072.1:0-14253 GCA_032361285.1 Aequorea victoria
TACGTTTCACCCTCATTAAAGGATCCCGAAGTGTAAAGGTTTCGATTCACCTTTGAAGAATCCGTTTAGTGGATTTTAAATACCCAAGGCCTTTGGGGAGTGGACGTAGGTCTGAAGGACCGAACCACTATAAATCTCTGTAGAGTATACTTCTTCTCTTACTCTCTTACTTCATCATTTGCTAGTTTGTTTGCATATAAGATTAGTCTGTTAGTTTTTCGAAAAGATTTTAAAAGTACTAATTATTTGCCAATCAACCCATTCACCCCCCTTTGGGTTGATACTTGGGACAACAATTTGGATGAATTCTTAGAAGTTTGCTCAACAGTAAAAATTTAAAACTTCTCAGATGAGACCCTAAAATTGTGGTTATTTCCTTTCTCCCTCAAGGATAAAGTTAAATATTGGCTAAACTCCTTGCAGGGAATTATGATTACCACTTGGGCACAACTCCAACATGAATTCTTAAAAAAATATTTATCCATAGGAAAAACAAATCAAATCAGGCGAGCCATCACGTCTTTCGCATAGATTGATGGTGAGCAATTCTTTGAGACCTGGGAGAGATTAAAAGTTCTCATTAGAAAATATCTGCACCATGTTGTTCCTAGATGGAAACTAGTTCAATGTTTTTATGACGGATTGTCTGCTCAAAATCGTCAAATAATTGATGTCTCTTGTGGTGAGACTTTCAGGTTAAAAAGTGAGAATGAGGCGTGGGAGCTATTTGAAAACCTTAGTGAAAATTCACAACACCATGCCTCCTCTTCTCGAGGTGAGAAGAACACGTTGACTAGTGCAACTAGGCAAGAAGGGTTATATGAGGTTAATCAATGTATTGACCTCTCCTTCAAAGTCGATACCCTGACTCGTAAGTTAGACATATTGTTATCCGTCGATCAGAGTTCTCAACCAACCTCCTCTCAACCTCCTAACTTTCAAGAGACATGTGCCTTGTGTTCGAGCCCAGCTCACTTTGTAAGTGAGTGTCACTTGGCCCAACAATTTCTTGAATTTGTTCAGGAATAAGTAAATGCAGCTCAGAGTTTTTCTAGACCGAAAAATAACCCATATTCTAATACCTATCACCCAGGATGGAGACTTCATCCAAATTCTTCCTGAAAATCTCAAGCTCAAAATAATTCTTTCAATCCATCCTCTCAACCATCCTATCCTAACATGTCACATCCTACATCTTTTCGACCAGTAGCACCATAGCCTTATTAATATCCTACTCCTCCCCCTCCGCCTCGAAACACAGCTTTTGAAGATAATGTGTTACAAGCTCTTCAAGGGCTTGAGGCTAATACCCAGCTGGTGCACTCCCACTCTTAATCTATATCAAAGCTAGAAAACTAATTGGGTCAAATAGCTAATGCATTGAACCGACGAGAGGAAAAACAATTACCCAATCAACCGGTAAATAATCTTAAGGGTCAATACAGGATAGGCGACTCGCAAGCTAGTGATACTTTTCACGAGTAAGCGAAAGTAGTGGTGACACTTAGTAATGGGCGAGAGGTCGAGACTCGAACTGAAGAGAGTTCTAGGAAAAATAAGGAGACTGTCAGCAACCCCAAAAATTCTGGAATTGATAAAACTTCAAGATCTAAGGAGAACATCCCTCCCGAGTTGCATGGTCCATCTGGACCGAGTAAGCTTTCATCATACACACCAAAAGCCCATTTCCTTACTTGCCTTGATACCCCCATCTCCTTTCTCAAAGAGAGGAGCATCTATGGAGGAAATACTTGACTTATTTAAACAAGTAAAAATCAATCTTTCACTCCTCGATGCCATCAAACAAGTCCCTTCATACGCAAAATTCCTAAAGGACTTATGCACACAAAAGCGCAAATCCCAAACTCATGTGTCGAAGAAGATCTTACTCACCGAATCAGTGAGTTTCATCCTCCAGTGTTCGATGCCACCTAAAATGAAAGACCCCGGTACTTCTACCATTCCTTGTGTCATACGAAATCATTCTACAGACGGGGCACTTCTCAATCTTGGGGCTAGTGTTAACTTCCTACTATATTCGATCTATGAGAAGCTTGGGCTTGGAGAGCTAAAGCCTACCATGGTCACCTTACAGTTAGCTGATCAATCAGTTAAGGTGCCCCGTGGAGTCATTGAGGATGTCATTGTCAAGGTGGATATTTTTTTTTCCTGTGGATTTTATAGTCCTTGACATGGAACCGGTGCGGAGCATTAAGAGACAAACCCCTGTGATTCTTGGCCACAGCTAACGCTTGCATAAATTGTAGAACAAGGGTTATGGATGTCTCTTTCGACAACATGAAGATAATGCTGAATATTTCAATACTTCTCAATAACCCCCAAAGAATGAAGATGGTTGTTTTACAATTAATCTAATTGATGGGTTAGTTGAGGAGGAATCTCCATACATCCTAGCCAATGACCCTTTGGAAGCCTGTCTAACTCATTTTCGCTATGAAACTTTTGATATAGATCAATCTATAGAGGAGGTGAATTCATTGTTAAATTCTCTACCCCTTGCGGATTAGCCTTCTTGGAAAGCCATAATTGAACCATTGCCTCCTTTGGTAAGTGCACCGACCCTTCCATCTTTCGAGGCTCCCCCTAAACTTGAGATAAAACCCTTATCGGCATCACTCAATCATGTGTTACTTAGACCTGAGGACACCCTTCTGGTGATTATAGCTTGGGACTTATCGTCTGATCATGAGAGTCAGTTACTTACAGTCCTCAAAGAGCATAAGGGTGCCATAGGATGGTCTGTAGCGGATCTTAAAGGCATTGACCCCTCTGTTTGCATGCATCACATCCATAGCAAAGAAAATGCTAAGCCCTCTCACGAAATACAAAGAAGGCTTAATCCAAATATGAAGGAAGTGGTCATGAAAGAGGTGGTCAAACTGCTAGATGCGTGTATCATTTACCCTATCTCTGATAGCAAGTGGGTTAGTCCAACCCAAGTAGTGCCAAAGAAGTCTGACATCACAGTTGTAAAAAATGACCAGGACGAGTTGTTCCCCACACGCACAACAACTGGTTGGCGCGTGTGTATCGACTACCACAAGTTAAATGCCATGACCCAAAAAGATCATTTTGCGTTACCGTTTATTGATCAAATTCTAGAACGATTGGCAGGCCAAGACTTTTATTATTTCCTAGATGGATATTCAGATTATAATCAAGTGCCTGTCCACCTGGACGACTAAGAGAAGACCACTTTCACATGTTCTTTTGGCACTTTTGCCTGCCGGCGTATGCCGTTTGGGTTGTGCAATGCACCGATGACTTTTCAACGATGCACGATGTCTATTTTCTCTAACATGGTGAAAAAGTTCCTCGAGGTTTTCATGGATAACTTCTCGGTATTCAGGATGACATTTGAGACTTGTCTACAAAACTTTGTTAAAGTACTTCAACAATGTCTGGAGACAAACTTTATTTTGAGTTGAAAAAAAAGCCATTTCATGATTCAAGAGGGAATAGTCCTGGATCATATTGTGTCTAAGAGGGGAATTGAATTTGATAAAGCAAAAGTTGGCCTCATTTCTAAACTTCCACCTCCTCTACTATTAGACAAGTTCGATCATTTTTGGGACATGCTGGGTTCTACCGACGATTCATAAAGGACTTTAGTAAGATTTTAAAATTGTTATGCGATCTCCTAGCCAAAGATACACCTTTTATCTTCAACGAGTCCTGCATGAAAGCTTTTACAAAGCTCTATGATGCATTATTGTCTGCCCCAATTATGTAATCACCCGATAGGTCCATTCCTTATAAGATTATGTGTGACGCGTTCGACTATGCAGTCGTTGCGGTATTAGGACAACGGGTGAATAAAGTCCCTCATGCAATCTACTACGCTAGTAAAACCTTCTCTGATGCCTAGTTGAACTACACCACTACTGAGAAAGAGTTTCTAGCGGTAGTATTTGCATTAGACAAGTTTTGATCTTATTTATTAGGATCTAAGGTTATTATGTTTTCTGATCATGCAGCTTTGCGGCATTTACTTGCCAAGAAAGACATAAAACCTACATTGATTAGGTGGATTCTACTGTTACAAGAATTTGATATTGAAATTAGAGATAAAAAAGGATCTGAGAATTCTGTGGTGGACTACCTATCCCGTATCCTAGTTGAGACTACTTGTGACCCATTATTCTTAAATGACTCATTTCTCGACAAGCAACTTCTTGCGGTCACACAAGTCCACCTTTCCTAGTTTTCTAACATTGTTAATTACCTGACGGTAAGACAGATCACGTCTCATTGGTCGAAGCAAGATTGGGATCGGTTATTCTCGCAGGTTAAATTCTATTTTTGGGAAGACCCATACCTGTTCAAGTACTGTTCTGATCAGATCATTCGGCAATGTGTTCCCGAGAGTGAACACCAGCACATACTAACATTTTGTCACACTCTAGACCGTGGTGGCCACTTCAGCAGTAAAAAGATGACTGTAAAAATCTTACAAAATGGCTTTTACTGGCCGACACTCTTTAAAGGTGCACGTAATTCTGTAAAACCTGTCTGCGATGTCAGCAGCTGGGAAATGTGTCGTGCTGTGATATGATGCCCCTCGCACCCATACTAATTATTGAGATATTCGATCTATGGGGCATTGATTTCATGGGTTCCTTTTTGCCTTTTTTTGGTTGTATGTATATTTTTGTGGCGGTTGATTATGTTTCAAAATGGGTAGAAGCGGTGACAGCCAAGACTAATGACCACCAGGTGGTGGTCAAGTTTCTGCAGGGTAGTATTTTTAATCGGTTTGGCTTTCTACGTGCCATTATTAATGACAAAGGAACCCACTTTTATAATAGATACTTCGACACACTAGTCCGTAAATACTCCATTACGCATAAGGTAGCCACTCCTTACCATCCTCAGACTAGTGGTCAAGTAGAAGTGTCTAATAGGGAAATCAAATGCATTTTGGAGAAAATAGTACGACCGGATCGCAAGGATTGGTCACTTAGACTAAATAATACATCGTGGCCCTACCGAACGGCCTACAAGACTCCCATTGGCATGTCCCCATACCGATTGGTGTTCGAGCGAGTGTGCCACCTGCCAGTTGAGCTAGAACACAAGGCTCTTTGAGCTATTAAAAAATTTAACTTTGATATGGTAGCCGTCGGGTCTCACCAGAAACTCCAGCTCAATGAGTTGGAGGAGATGCATAATGATGCATACGAGAGCTCTTTGATTTATAAGGCTTGAACTAAGACATTCCACGATAAGTATATATCTCGTAAGTCCTTTGAGCTGAATCAATAAGTGTGGCTTTTCAACTTAAAATTGCGTCTCTTTTCTGGTAAGCTCTGCTTCAGATGGGAGGGACCATTCATCGTCACACAGGTTTTTCTCTACGGTGCAATTGAGATTAAGAATCCAAAGATGAAAAAATTCCTTAAAGTTAATGGCCAAAAACTTAAGTCGTATGTAGACGGTGTTAGTGAAGAGGAGGTAATCGTGTGCGTCAACTTGACGAATCTGATTTACCTGACTCTTTGAACATTGCGGACGTCTGGCTGAAGACGGTAAACTTAGCTCTTCTTGAAAGGAAACCCAATTATGCATCTTAATGTTAAGTCTTAAATCAATAACAGAAACAAAAAAATAAAATAATAAAAATAAAAATAATAAATAAATAAAAAGGGAGAGCAATGTTCGGACGTTTTTAATGAAGAAAGCATACTAGAGTTCGTCCGAACACTCACTACATACGTCCATACGTTATACCTCGAAGAGATTTATGCCGTTCCATATCCGGATGCTTTCCATCTACGTTCGGACGTTTTTACCCTATAAACCTTCTGCCTCAAAATGTGCGGACGCTCACCATATACGTCCGGACGTTATTACCGTGTAAAACTTTTTTCCATAAAACATCCGGACGCTCGCCACATACGTCTGGATGTATTCAAAATTCAAAAAAAAAAAATTTTGGTTTTCCCCCGAATCTCTCCCTCTTTCTTTCTTCCTATCCCTTCATTTTCTGCATTTATATCTCTTCTCTTATCTCTTCATCTTCTCTCTCTCTCCCTCCCTATTTATCCTCTCTATTCTCTTTCTTCCCACAATTCTATCTCTCCATATCTCTTTATATCTTTCTAAACTCACCACCGGTGCCAACCTTCTTCTTCTCCAGCAATTCGCAGGTCAACTTCATCTTTTTCGGCAAACTTCGAGTTTTCCCTTCGAGTTTTCTGGCGACCGTTCAAGTTTTCTGTTCAAGTTTTTCGGCGACCGTTTGACTTTTTCGGCGACTGTTCGAGTTTTTCGTTCAAATTTTTTGGCGACCTTCGAGTTTTCTAGCGACTATTCGTTTCTTCCGGTGAACTTCATTCATTTTTCCTCTGGTGAGTTAGCCTTTTCTTTTCTTCGATCCTCTATTTATCTTCCCGTACAAAAATGTCTTCTCGACGTCGCACCATGACTTCTAAACGAAGTCGAACCTCTTCATCTTTTGACCCTACACCACCTGTCTCAAACCCATCCGATGCATGGGCCATGAGAAAATTGCATCTTATGACAACTTTTTCAGTTGATGGCCTTCTGCCCACTGATGATATTGCCCGACAAGGGATCACTTTATTTGAAGAACGATCACTTATCGCTCTTTTTTGTCCATTCTCACCACCATATCCCTGCATTGTTCATTTTTTACAAAAATATTCATGTCGATGCGGATGACCGGGACATTGTGCGCTCTACTATAGATGGTCGAGCGGTGTCCATCACTTCTGATACTATTGCTACCGTTCTCGGCATCACCCACAATGACTTCTCCACTCCACTCCACTTTTTCCGGTTAATGTTACCCCGGGGACCATGATTTAGGCTATCACCGTTGGTCGGGGCGATGTTGGCCATCTTTTTACTCGTCGAGGCAATTTAGACTCCTTGTTATGGTTTGTGGATGTGGTCCTCCGGACCAATGTCTTTCCTATGAGTCATAAGGACAAGTGTCGAGGCACATTTCTTTAGGCTCTTTATGCCTTGCATACCGGCACGCGTCTATCCATCCTGACTCTTATCCTTGAGGAGATGCTTCATTTTATGCTTAGCCCTCGCGACACTCGATCACTACCATTTGCGAATTTGATCGTTCCGTGCCTTGCATTATCTTATTCTTCTGTCATACTGGGTTCTGATATACCAGATGAGGTAGCTAGCTTGTACTTCTTTTTTCAGTGGTCTAAGAGCACCCGCAGTTTACTGCGCCTTTAAGGGAGAGGAGGGGTGGTCGAGAAGTCAGGCGGTGACGATAATGAGGATGATGCGCCCCTACCGGGCGGTGGCTCTGAGCCCGGTTCATCATTAGCACCCCCACCATAGACCATGTCCTACGACGAATATAAGGCTCTCACCGGGCAGCTCACCCGCATTGATGAGAGGCTCAATAGAGCTGAGGAGGAACGAGCACGCTTTGTTGCTCAATACGCACAAAATTTGGAGGACCAGCAGGAGATGCTGAGGGTGCTGCTTGCCGCCCAGCACATTGAGCCACGTCCGCGACGTAGCCGCCATCCGGGCAGTGGTGCCCCCTCAGCTTCATTCTAGTTACTTTTATTGCTGCTCTAGTTATTTCTTGTATTTTTTTTATTTCTTTATTTCTAGTACCATTATACGTGCATTTGCACCACTCTTTTGTTTTCTTTCTCATATAATATTAGTGTTTCTTTTTTGCTTTTATATATACTATTCTTGCATGTCTGTTGGTTTGGTTTGGGCTTGTTCTTCTCTATTTCATAGGTTTCGTGGCATGGTATTTGGGGCGGCTTTCTTATCCTTCCCGACTCGCACCATCTCAAGGTGCCTTCTTTTCTTTTTCTTTTTAGTTCTTTTTGCGTACCATTGGGACACTAACTTTAAAAGTTTGGGAGTAAGTTCAGATTAACCACGTACGTACTCTAAAAAAATATGAAAAATAAAAAATAAAAAAAATAATATGAAAAAAATGGTGTTACATCATTAAGCTAAAATAAAAATTGCTAACACTTCTTTTTATGTTTGACAGCATAATTCTTTACACTAATTATTTTTTTTACCTAATTTCTATGTAAAAATACTCGGTCATTATCACACTTCACGTTTGGCTGCATGATTAAATTATGGATTGAAAAAGTAGAGATAATTTAATTTTTTAGATGAACACTTGTGGAAACTGTAACCCTATGTAAGTTTTGAATATATCTTTTTTAAGGAGTGTCACTCTATATATTCTCTATTCTTCGGAAAACATACCTAATTTGTTGAATAGCCTTATTTTTTTTTATTTTGGTTGAATGTTGGAAATACATCATTTGTGCTACACTACTACCATCTTGAGTTTATGAACGCTTAAAAAACTACGTCATCTTTAGGAAATGATCTTGGATCATCTTTGTTATTTGAGCTGTTTGTCTCATTTCCTATATACACTATCCCTAGTTCACCAGTTTGAGCCATTACATGCTAAATTTTTATTCTTTAAACTCCGGATTCCAAAATGTCTTATGTTGCAAGTTATGGGAGAAAATATTCAAAAAACAAAAAGTAAAAAAGAGAGTTGAAAGAAAATCAAAGCCTTATACCTTCTACAAGATAGTGGTTGAAAGGGACAGAAAATGGTGCAAAGATAGTTGTTTGATCATCGTTGTTAAAGAAAATCAAATACTTATTTGATCAAAGTAAAGTCTAAAATAGTGCAGAAGAAGAGGACGATGATTGAAAGAAAAGAAAACAATATGAAATGAAAATGATGATCTCTTTTTCTTTTTCTTTAAAAAGAAAATCTTCATTTTAAAATTTGCACAAGACATGTTTCTACCTTATACCCTGTACACATTTTTTATCTGAAGTTACAACTAAATATAAAGTCCTAATTGATTCTAAAGAAAGACTTGATTTGAATGGTGAACAAAATGAATAGATGGTAGTGTGTAGCATTTTCTTAAAAATTCTTGACATTCAACATCTTTTTTTATGAGGCTATATACATTTATTGCTTAAAATGCCTTTCGAGTCATGAGTATGTGAAATAATTTGATTTACTTTTATTATCTCTACTACATACCCTCTTTTGAGTTTATTAAAAGATGCAGCATCTGAACATTCATTTGTTCAGTGCATTCCTAGTGAGTATTGAGTCAAAACACAGTTTTGATAAAAACTTACTTTTATTTCTGACTTTGAAATTGAGTTGCTAGTTGTGTTAGCCAATCCAAAATACACACTCCGAGTAATTTTGGCACTGAAACTTTGGTATGAACATATAGTGTTTTGAAGTTTGTATGTCTTATATATTGAATTGTTTAACAAAGTTATTGTTGCTTAATGATTGATCACTATGTATATAAATATGGTTTGACTTTTCGTTCTTTCTTTTATTTTGTTTTGCTCAAGTACTAGCAAAATGTAAGTTGGGGGTGTGATCTAAGCTTAAAAGAGTACTTTTAAACCTTCTAAGTTATATTTTATGTCATTGAGTCGTTAATATAATATGTGTTTTAGTAGTATTTTCGTACAACAATAGGTACAGCAAATTAAATAACAAAAATGGAATAAAAGGCAGAAAATATTGTAAAAGAGATTCGAGATGTAAATTGGACAAAAACGTCCGGACATTGCTCCCAAGCGCCTGAACGTTCGAAAGAAGAAAAATCTACTGGACAAAAACGCCCTGACGCTCATCACCTACGTCCGGACGTTCGAGCGATGAAAAAGTTACGGGACAAAAATATTCGGACGTGACTCACCAACGTCCAGACATTCTATGACAATTACTGAATTCGTTCTAAGGTCACATCGTGCATTTTTTGGGAGGCTATATAAGAAAAGGTTAAAAACTCATTTGGGGGTTAATAAACTGGTGGAGAGCAAAAGGACGGCTAGATTTACAACGGGGATGAAGAAGAAGATTTCAATCGTGCTCCCATCCGGATCGATATCATCATTCTCGTCGATGAACGACTAGGTTCTTTATGTAGGGTTTCGATGAAACTCTAACTTATGTAATGTAGTTTTTATTTAGTTTTAGAAATTTTTTCTTTCGGATCATTGATTGTGTAACATTTTTGTGATGATTCTTGTGTTCAAGAATGGTTTCTAAAATCCTCTATCTTTTGGTCATTATTCTTTTCTGTGATTTGAGTAATAAAAGGCTATACAATATTTTTCTTGCTTCAATGAATGTCTACTGTGATAAAATATGCTCATGAACAGACGAGTTGTGCCATGATCTGTTTCTGAATAACTCGTACCGATCTAGATATTTTATGCCGGTCAACAATCATCTGAATCCTCTTGATAGTATCATTAGAGGTTGTAGCCAAAATGATGCTCTAAATGATTCATTTAAAAATTTCTAAAACGAATATAAAATCTACAATTAAAAGGTTAGGGCGAATTCAAAAAAAAACCCCTAGGTATCTTTTAATTAGAATTTCATTTCAATTGATTTTAGTAGATTAATAAAACTTTTTAAATTTGTGCATCATTCTTTCGAACTAATTGAGAAGTTAATTAGAAATTAAATAATTAGGCTTTATTGTCAATATAAAACGATATTTGTTCTTAACCACTATTCTACGGAGTAGTCGTTTTTACTCGATTTATTTATATTTTATTTTTGATCATATAAACGACGGATTAATTTCTGAAGCTATGCAATTTTTCTCTCTTGATCGGTCAAACAATGGTGAGTAAAGTTACCACTTTAATTGTCTTTCTCACCCCGATTGCCTGTGTATCTCCTGAGAATTTGCTTCAATATACATGTGAGTATTGCATTTGGGGTTGCCATGGCTTTTTAAGACTCTTTGTTCAGAACTTGGTTGAACCAAGATCGGATTAATCTTATCTTATTAATAGGGCGTGTTTGTCAAACGATTGCAAGAAAACAATGTAACTTTAAAATTTAAACCGGGCGGAATTCAAAACCCCTGTATCATCGGATTATAGAAGAAACTAGGATGAACTGTAATGTTCAGTTCTGTAAGTAGAACTGAGAACTTTTTCTGCGAACTTCTGAATGATCCTTTTAGTTTTTCAGTGAATAATGTGAACTTAATTTGTGTTTATGTATATATGGGTTTCTTTTATTTGATAGCTATAATTGATGCCAATCTTGGTCTCGCTGTATGAGCAAATAGGGCCTGCAATTACATGCCAGTGCTAAACCATGTACGGCAAACTATGATTCTACTCATGATTGTTATTTTGCATAAGTTGACATGAAATCACATGCTAATTGTTTCTCCATATATATATATATTTGTGTAATGTTAGAGTTTATATTAAAAGTGTACTTTTTTTTATATATTTTATTATTTATTCAATAAAAATTTATTTTAATGAGAATTTAAATAAGAATGAATATTTGTATATTTTATTTTATATTTATGCAAACTCGTTATTTTATTCGTGTCGAGTATTTAATTCGAAATGTAGAGTTCGACTTATATACGAAAATCGAATCATCGGTTCTAACAGAATAATTTTAATTAAAACTTACAGTCTACATAGAATTGGACAAACCATTGAAACACATTATTTTAGTAGGCTTGTCTTGGTTACGATGAATGGTTTGAATTTAAAATTCAAAATTCTGACTCAATGTGTTAGTACACTCGGTGTGTATTGAGTAGGATTGTCACGCCCCAATTTGGGAACATTGACTGGCCATGGATCATGGGCCTGTGGCCCAACGAATCAAGAAAACCCAAAAATACAATTAGCAGTCTATTTACTAATTTAAAACCATTTATTCCATTTAATTTGAAAAACGTAAACCCCTTTTTATTTTAAATAAAAATTTGGTTTTATTATCCGATTAATCAATCCATGACAATTAATTCACAAGAAGACTGAAAGTAAATCAAACCATTCAACACAAAGAATTTATACGTAGAAAAATCCAAACGAAAAAAAACCACGGGACCGATCCCAGTCCAGGAAATCAATACACTATAATCAGACGAACAGTTACAATACGACTTACAATCTGCGATTGAATCCTCAATCTACGATGTAACTTTGTATGCCGAATCCTCGTTCACCGTTCTCCGTGCCTTGATTCCACGCACAACGAATCCTCGATGCCGTCCTTGAAAATCCTTTCAAGTAATCTCCAGTCTCATGTATTCAATGAGTGTTGCCTTGGAAGAATAGAGAAACCTCTGTGTTTTCTCTCATTGCTGTCTCTTTTGCTCTATGTAACCAACTCAACCCTAAGGCTATTTTTTCAGCTTTTAACCAAACACGGAACCGCATCTGCATGAAGACCACTCGAGCGGTGACAATCTTCAAAGATAAAAACTAATCTTTCAAAAATCTTTTCTATTCTATCTCTTCCAAATTTATCAAAATAGAAACTTTCATATCCTCAGATAAGCAATAACTATCAAAGAAAAAAAGATAAACTGAAAAAGAAATTAACCCAAATTATCATAAAATACTAGATTAAAAATAAATAAAATTTAATCTAGTTTTTCTAACAATCTCCCCCTTGACACTTTCGAGTTATTACAAAATATTCCTAACAACAAGCCGCATCTAACAAAGCAAACCCAACACTCCCAAAATTCTGACATGAAAACTATTCCTGAAATGCATCATCCACTCACTTTTGATACCTGAAAAATAAGGCAACACATACATTTCAAAAAGATCAAGTCTCATATATCAGGGCACTACAAGTACCAAGCACAATCAAGAAAACAAAGCCTGAGATATGTCAACATTATATGCATCCATGGTATGACATAATAATGTGTCAGCATAAATAAAGTAATAAAAGTCAAGTACCCATGGGAACCACAAGACAGGAGAAAAGCATCAGTCTGTCAAAAGACCCCGCGCTCTAGTATATCTCTCCCTTGTTTTGTAAAAACCTGAACCATGATGACTCTGGTCCCCAACACCCTTCTGAATGCACAGAAATCCCGATGACCGCTCGAGCGGACAAAGTCTGCGCTCGAGCGCACGCATGGCCGAGAGCCGTGTCCAAAAGAGGTAAAAAAAATTTAAGGCACAGACGACCGCTCGAGCGGACTCAATGAGCACTCGAGTTCACACATGGCAGACAGCCTGGTCGAAGAGAGATCAAAAACAAAAAAATATTCTAAGGCATAGAACATAAACTTGACCATACATCAGTACAGAAAACAAAACATAAACATCATTTTTTTTTTAAAGGATTTTTGATTGTTTCCTCCTTTTTTTTGAAAAAGAACTGCAATATACATAAAAAAATACAATATATACGATGTCCGTGTTCCACTTTTTCACTATCAACAACCAATTCCAGAGTCACAGATATAGAATATTGACAATCAATTTCCTAGAATCAGAATTCAGAAACAAGCCTAGTAGTGACAAAATATGCTGAAAACCAGTGTAACTTAACCAAAGAGGTCACCCGCTAAAAGTCAAACCGAAAACTATCTAGATTTTTATTTATTGAAACGCTTAATCTAGCCAGCTCCCCCTTACATGATAATTAACAAATAAGAGAGACGTGACGGCTTTCACTCCGGATACAGCTAAAAAGATAATACTGCACCAGGTAGCCATTTCCACATGAACTCACACGGCGGCTTCACACTAAAAGCATCAAAAAAGAAAGGACGAAATATGCAGCCATTTTCATATACAGAACATATTTTTATTTTTTTTATTTGAACCAGGGAGGAGATGACAGAATAAAGAAGGCCAATATCAACATGGTATATGTAACATCATGGTCAATTTAGCTTAGACGTACTCGAGTGTATGATACCACATCACAACAGCATTTGGTCACATCAGTATGATTCTGGCATTCGATTTTTCAGTTATCAATTAGACAATGTGCTAACTCTATAAGATTCAGAAATCAACAGTTTCTAGAGAAAGCACAGAATACATCCATCTTATATATCAATGAATATAAATGAATACCGCAGGATAACGCACAACACAACACACACAAAAAAATTATTTATTTATTTATGTATGTTCCAATCACTGAAGCAGGTCAGTCTAAATTGCACACCCCAATGGAATTTCTAAGAGACTCAAATCGAAGGGCATCGAGGGGTTTGATCATGAGGTCTGCCTTTTGGAATTGAGAGTCTACATGTCCGCCTTTTATATCAACCTTACGGATCCAAACCGGCCTAATTTTAAGAGACTTTTCATAGAATTTATTAGTGTGTTCATTCATAGTGAGATCATGAGGAATATCACTCAGGGGCTAGAAACGATTTTGGGCATTCT
>JAUTBS010025183.1:0-14245 GCA_032361285.1 Aequorea victoria
GTTGTCACTATTAGTTTCATATTTGTGACAGAAAATTCGTCACAAAAAATCTTTAAAGTGTCATTACTTTTAATGACAACAACATATTGTCACTAATTACATGAAGCATTAGTGTCAATTAAACTGTCACTAATAGTAATTTATTAAGTATGTTATTAGTGACATAAATTGTTGTCACTAAAATTCCAACGTTATGGTGACAATAATGTGGTCACTAAATATTTTTTTCTAATTTTAGAACTTGAATTTTTAGTGACGACCATGTCATATAGTGACAAAATATGTCTATATTTAGCGACGCATGTAATCGTCACCAAAAAGAATACTTTAGCGACAACTTATGCGTCACTAATGTTTGGGTTTGAGCGACAACATTGATATTTCGTCACTATAGACTTTTAGTTACGGAGAATTAGTCACAACTCTGTGACACCTGTTTTATTGTCACTAAATATATTTAGTGACGAATATTAATTATTATGTGACAATTTCAATTGTCACTAATGATAAATTTTAGTGTAGTGCCCTGGCCTACGTCACATGTCATCTTTTCCTTGGTCTTTTAGATTTAGGTGTCGAAAGAAACGTCGAAAAGTGGTAGGGGCAAACATGGCAGGAATATATCAAGAGTATTTATCAATTTTAATAGAAGAGAATATTAGTAAGAGCGAAAAGAAGTATAGTATAAGAGAAATAATATTTGATAAATAGTTATTATTAAAAAGCTAAAAAATAAAAATTATAAATTAAAAGTGAAAAATGAAAGTTTGTTATAGTATTATTATACTTTTCTAAAAATAAATTTTTTATGTTTTTATATATAAAATATATTTAATCATTATAATCAAGAACATGGGAGAAATAACGGATAGGGGGAAGTAAATCACATCCCCACTTCACATTTTGTTGAATGTGGAGAAAATTCGTAAAAAACCGAACAAATGCAAGCACATGGCACATGGCGGGAGTAAATTGTCATCCTTAATTGGTCGAGTTTAGAAAGAGAGTGGGTGGAGGTACAACTGTATTTTAAATTAGCCATTTAATTAAAAAAATCCTATCAAAATTGTTGTATTTTGTATTATAATTTTTTGTGTAAATTAGAGATAAGTACTCCCTCAAAAAATTGTTTAGGAATAAATTTTTTAATTAAAAATAAGTACTCTTCAAATTACAGAAAATGTGTATTCCCCAATTAAAAATGAAGAATTACATAAAATATGATTTACAGAAAATGAGGATTTATATATTAAAAATGAGTATTCACGAAATAAAAATGAGTATTCACAAAAAAGTACATATACCTAACAAAATTTGTTAAAAAGTACTTATACCTAAATACCCCTAATTTTTTTCCTCATTTAATAGTTGATGTCATTACTCGCCGTGTCCTTAGTTGCTCTCTCTTTGATCTTCACGCTACGGTGACATTTTTCTTTTATGTCATTAATAGCATGCAAAGAGAATAAATCTTCACCAACCCAAAAAACAAACTTTATTTTTCCTTCATTCGTACTTACAAATCTTCTAAGCAAAAATCATTATTTTATTTTATTTAGGAAAAGTTTAGGCATTCGCAAGTACGTAATGAAAGTAAATTAATTACTAACAAGGCTCACGATTTTTTTACATGAAAAAAACTAATTCAGGCAAAAACAACGGGATAAGTATAGATTTATGTAAATCAAACACTATATCAATGGATCGTTACAAAAATTAACTTATAGGCTTCCTTTGAATCGACAACCCAAATAATTTAAGTTGAACTTGTCGAATCCATGTATATCGTTACTTCGCTATCAACGTAGTTATTGACATAATGATCTGTTTTGAGCTTCCTAGACTGGAGAGAGTTGATTTTCAATGGTGTATGTATTACCGCAATGTCTCTCTAAATTTTTGTCTTCTAAGTTTTGTATAATGACTTTATAATAACCGCGACTCAATGGCGTAATTTGATCACAAAAGAACTAAAACAAATCTCTGCTTCGTAGACCACCACTCGAGTTGTTATTTATCGGAACCAAAATCATCGCTCAAACGCACTATCAAGTGCGGAACTACCCTTTGGCCAAGGGGAGCCATGCCGCACTATTTTTTGAAAATGTTTTTTTTGCCTTATATTTAACAAGTGTTTTTACGAAACACAATGAATTATCTCTAAAGTTTTTAAAATTCTTTTTATTAATCTTTTATTTTGTATGTAGTTCATAATAAAACCCTACAATTCTTCACAATACATGCTATTTCTTTTTATTTTTTCTAATTACAAAACATTAGAAAGAAAAAAATTAATTTATTATTAAAATTATATCAACTTATACAATGACTTAAAATAGTAGTTTCAATGATAATTAATTAATGTAGTGATATGTTAAAAATTACCGTAATTTCTTTTAAAAGCATACTTCGACCGTTGCTAAATAATTTTTCTCATTCTGCCTTAGATTGCTCAAACGATCCGCTAATCTTATTTTATCTCTTGTTCTAACTCGAACTAATCTCAAAATCCAACTTGTGTCAGACTTTGAATACTTAAATTGCTATAAATGAACTTTATTCTTTTCCACGAATTCCAACTCACTGTATACTTAAATTGCTTTGCATGAAACTTTGGCCATCATGTGTTTTAACCACGTGTATCATATATAGTTCATAATATTTGTAGCTCAAATAAAATTTTAATTACTAATAGACTCAACTTGGACTTTATATATTTTGTCTACAACATTGTCAAACTTATTTTAAGACTCTAAACCCTAACAAAATATATTTCAAAATTTAATTGAAAGAAAATGAGGGATTGTCGAATGAGACCAGTCGTCGGAGGTGATGACTGGCGAAGGCTGACGACGAGGGGGCGGTCGGAGATAGTGGAGGTAGGAGAGTTATTGGAGATGGTCGTTGACGGCACATGATATAGCTAGAGGTGGTGGGGGTCGCCAAAGGTGGTGGTGGCAACACTGATTGTAGGTGGTGGTAGACAGCTATGGGTAGAGGTAATTGGTGGGCGAAGATGGTGATAGAGGAATGAGGGAATGTGAAATTGTTTTCAAAACAAGTGAAATACCTTTTTTGTGTTCCTTTGCAATGTTTATGCATTTTTGTTTTCAAAAATCTTACAAACTATAAATAAAATACGTTTGACAAATATTTTTTTTAAACGTAACAAATCTTCACATTTACTAAATTCTAAAAAACAAAAAAAAAATGTATTTTTACTTATTTTATAATTTTTTTATTTCCTCCACTGTCATCCACCACCTTTCAAACCCTCACCTCTTGTTTTCGACAAACACATTTATTCACCACAAATCTAATTTTGTTCATTTGTTTTAGGAATTTAATTCGTGAACGAAACGGTAATGAACGGTTATTAATTACTTAGAACCCGAACCAAATTGTTTAAAAAAAATCAAATCATACAATTTTGATAAGTCTAGACCGCTTTATCGATTCCATCGATTGTTTTAACACCCGAGTGGCCTAGTTAGTGGCAACGCTACCGTGTGATCAGAGTGGGCATGTGCCCCTCCAATTTTTTTATATTCTTACTTTTATTTTAGAAAAAGAAAAGAGTTAAAATATATACTCTTAAAAAATTATGTTAGTGTCCCTCCTAAATTATTAAATAACCTATTATTTTCAAAATTTAAATGATTTTTTTTCAACTAGTGGCTTTAAAATATTAAATTTCTAAAGACAACTCAATGATGTTTGAATAATTCGATTTTGATAAAAGTGTTGTATATGTTGGATATTATAATTGTGCTAAAATTAGAACTTTTGATTTATTCTTATTTCTTTTGCTAAAATTAAAAATTCTAATTTATCCTAATCTGGATCATAGAGATTTTAAAGTTTAATGATTTGCTCTATTTTAGATTTTAAAATATTCAAAGTTAATTAGAGCATTGATTTTTTATTTATAGCTAAAACAATCGTTGAGAAATAGTTCAAAAGAAAATAGTTAAATTATCTTATTTTAAAAAATAAAATGACAATTAATTTTCTCAAAATCTAACTTTAATCATGGTTCGAAATATCTTATTATAAAAATAATGATGACAATTAGTTCTCAAATTCAACTTTAAGCCAATGTTTTTTAAGTCAAAGAAGCAAAGAAATTATTTAGTTAAAAGGTGTTTTTTTAAGACGCTATATAAACACAACATGTAATTTTTATTATTAACTTTTTAAAAAATTTAAATAAAAAAATGAAAAGTTATTATAAATTTATACCGTTCTGAATTAAATTTTTGGCTACACCACCCTTATAGTTGCTCTCTCTTCTCTTTACACGCTTTGTTACTTTATTCACCAACTATACAAAGAGAATAATATCTCCAACAACTAAATAAAGCAAACTTTAATTTTCTTAATTTATATTTACAACGACCAATGCATTTATTGTCAAAACAATTTATGTAAATTATACATTCAAGCACATATTTTGAACTGTGTGATCCAGATTTACTTGTGTTGTTTGCTTATTTTGAACTATGTTATTCAGATTTACTTGTGTTGTTTGGGCCAAACAACACAAGTAAATTTGGACCACACAATTTAAAATTTGTGTTTGAATTTGTGTTAGTTGTCTGTACAATTAGACTTTTTCTTAAAAATAGAAAACAAACATAATATAATTTCACTAAAATATATAAAAGCTTCACAATCATCGATCAATTTCTATTGTCTATTTCTAATAGACATACAAATTTAAATTTCTTACATTAAAAAATAAGGTACATTTAATGCACTGCTATAATTGTTTTGAATAATATATATATGTATGTATGTATGTATATTTAGTTAAAAGGTGTGTTTTAAGACCCTAGTATCAACACAAAATGTAATTTTTATTATTATCTTTTTAAAAAAACTAGATGTTATTTTAAATTAATGCCGCTCTGAATTAAATTTGTGACTCCGCAACCCTTGTAATTGCTCTTTATTCTCTTTACACGCTTTGTTACTTTGTTTTCTTTATGTCACCAACTATGCAAAGAGAATAATATCAACAATGAAATTTTTGTTTTTATTTCTTTCTCATGGATGTAAAAAAAAAGTGTTTAATTTTTTTCTACAAATTAGATATACAAAATTTATATGTATATAGAAAATTTTAGGTATCCAAATGAACATCCTAAGATAAAATTGGTGCCGTCCCACTTTAACCCAAATAAGTAAAAAGCTTGTTTGATTAAAAGGAAGATTTAGAATGTTAGTACAAAGATAAAATGTGAAATTTTCACCACTGAGGTTTTTAAAATTGTTTGGTTTCATTGTGAAATTTGGATTAGAGCGTGCCAACAAGAATAAATTTGTCATTACAAATAAAAGTGGAATAAGCCAACTGTCGAGCGACTATATTTTGTTTTTTTTCTACCTCAATAAAGAGGACTTACAATTCGATCACAATGACAAATTGTAAAAAATATAAGAAAATAAAAAATCAAACAAAAGATAAATATAGAGAGAGATAAATAACACATAATATAGAAATAACAAGAGAGCCTCACTTTGATTCCAAAACCAAATTGAGATTACAAAACTATTATTATCTGCTGCTACTGGTACGAAAGTTACTGCTACGAAGAAGACTACAATTACGAAACTACTTCTACCAAAATGGAACGAAAAAATAAGTAAAATGTTGTGTATTGGATTTGATGGGGGGCTTCTTCTCTACGTCTCGGTAAGTATTTATAAGGTATTGGTGGTTACTAGTAGTTATGCTATCTTCTTCTCTATTTGTGGACAAACATTAACAATGAAACGATCACCTTCACAATTCTCTATCTTTGTCTTTTTTTTGTTCTTACGACTTCTAACAATGCCTTCTGTTATTGAATTTGATTCATGCACCATCCCCTACATGGTTCAAATATTTCAAAGAGTGCTTTACAACAATGTCCCACACCCAGGTCAAGTTCCTGATTTCGAACATGAATCTTATGATATTGGTGGGCCTCATGAAGATTGGGATCATCTCATCATCCACTCCACTAATCATCCAGCTGAAACTACATCTGGTTGGGAATCTTGAAAACTGACCGATGTTCAACAAAAACTCGTTGAAAATCTATCTTCGAATGTTGATGGTTGCTCTCACAGCCAACCCACGTACCAACAACTTATAAAATCTCAAAATAAGTACGATCGTAGGATCTCGAAATAAAAATTTAAAATAAACTAGAGTCGCTACTTGGTTTAAGATCCAAGAACTTATAGAATGACTTTGTTTAGATTAGGTTTCGTCCTTTCATCACCACAAATTAGGTTCGGGGGCTAAGGTACCGAATGGGAAGATGTTAGGCATCCGCTCAGCCTAATCTCATGGTTAGTTCGTCCTTTCATCACCACAAATTAGGTTCGGGGGCTAAGGTACCGAATGGGAAGATGTTAGGCATCCACTCAGCCTAATCTCATGGTTAGTCTCCACTTAACACCATTGGTTCTTATGTTTAAGTCCATATACCTAACTAATGTATAAATGAAAAGAAAACTGACAATTACAATTCATAGGTATGCAATTTTATCTTAGGTATGCAAAAAAAAAAAAAATCTATGAGTAGGTCCCTAAAGATTCATAATTGTTTATCTCATTCGAGATAACCAATTACAATTCATAGGTTCCTTTCTTTCCAACCTACCTACTACCAGACAAGCAAACGGTTCTTTAACCTATTGTTCAATTTTGGTAGTGCTCGTGTGCAAGTTAGTTTCAACAGTTAATATCAGATGTAAACTAAATCGCATAGTATTATATTTTTGTGTACTAATCAACATCATGCTAGGTTCTAAAATAGTAAATCCTAGTATGGGTTCCAGGATGCTTCAATGTTATTTTTAAAGAATAAAAAATGGTATTAATATTCTAGCATGCAAAACATCTTATTATCGTTGTTTTTAAAAAAATCCTCAAAAAAATATGCACTTTAGACATATAATGTCAAAAATATAATTTTCGAGTATGGAGATCTCAGAATAGGCCCAGACGGGCCAGATTTCAAGAAATAGCTAAAATTTAAAAAAAACTTTATAGCTAATAGCCTATAGCCTATAAACAATATAAAAATAGATTTTGAGTAATACAATACGAAAATTGGTCGCACACGGGCCCTAAGTCGAATGCCGATACCTTTTTTAGAACGTTGAAAATGAATCATGAGATGATTTAAAAGATTTGAAAACGCATGATCTATGCATGAATTTTTTAGTAAATAGTTTTACATTTATAAAAGTACATGATCAACATGCTAAACAAATTTTTATATTAGAAAAATATAAATTTTGGCTATTATCAGACTATGCGTCAAAAACGGACGTATGAAGAAAGTTTATTCAAAACATGAAAATAATTTATGAAAACAGTTGTAAATAATTTACCTAAAAATAATGAAAACCTTTGACTTAGATCTTAGGTGATTTAAAAACATGATTTTAAAAGCAGTTACGCGGATAGAGCCCGACCCTAAAAGAGCCAAGCGTCGAAATTAACGTCATTCTAATGACTATAAAATGTTATGCATAGCTATAAATTAAACTACACATTTAAAAATCAATTCTCAAAACATGAAAATAACTATGAAAGCGATAAATAAAATGGAGAAAGTACTTACCTTGACTCGTAGATCGCGGATTAGCCCTACATGCCCTTAGGTGTATGAACTTTGAATTGAACTCGGAGGGCTCCTTCCTCAGACTTATCAACATTCGACTGCTCAAGAAAATTAGGAATCAAACTAGGAAATTGAAAACTAAAATGAAGATAAACTTTTGAAAACTAGAAACGAATTATCGAAACTTAGAGCCAACTAGTATGAACTATCAAAGAACTTATGAAACCTTAGAAAAAGAGGAGGTGATGGTCACTATTTATAGGGTGAAAATCAATGAAAAATGAAGGGATAAGAGGTAGTGAAAATGCGCGGCCAATAAGAAAGAGTCAGGGCCGAAAAGACTTCGTCGGGGCAGGAAAAGCGCACATGGCCGATCCAGCCATCTTGGCTCACTCCCCCATCGTCGGTCTAGCCCTAGAAAAAATTTGGAATTGAATCTCTTAACCTTTATTCCCACTGTAATCACATATATATACAGACAAAAAAATCTATCTTAGAAAAAAATCATATATAAAAGAAAACCCTATTATACATAGAAAGATTCGGTCAACATGACCATAAATATATAGATTTCAACACTCTCCCTCAAGCTGGTGTGAAGATGTCAATCAAGCCTAACTTGACAATTGAAGATCTACCAAGATCCTGTTTTACTTACGCAATACTTGGGACATCATCGCCAGTGAGAATAATATCATCAACATATACTAAAAGAATGATACAACGACCATCAGAACGACGACGAACAAAACAAGTGTGGCCAGAGTGGCATTGTACAAAATCTAGAGATAGGATAACAGTACTGAACAGACTAAACTACGCCCTCGGCAACTATTTCAGCCCGTATAGAGACTTACGGAGGCAACAGACCTTAACAACATACTCCCCCTTAGCACGAAAATCCAGAGGTGGATCCATATAGATTGTTTCAAGTAAATCTCCATGTAAGAAAGCATTCGTGACATCCAGTTGATGAAGAGATCAATAATGAGAAGCAACTAAAGACATTAGAAGGCGAACATTAGTCAATTTAGCCATCGGGGCAAAAGTGGCCCCAAATTTTTTGCCTGGAATCTGGGTGAAGCCTTTGGCGACGAGGCGAGGCTTATATCGATCTACAGAGCCATCAGCTAAATACTTCACATTGAAAACCCACCTACACCCCACAGTCTTCTCACCGGGGGTAAAGGCACCAAATCCCATGTATGATTGATTTCCAAGGTATTCATCTCGGTTTGCATGGAAGTGACCCACTTGGAATTCTAGAGAGCATCGAACACAGACCGAGGAATGGGCATAGCCGCAATCTTGACAAGAAAGACACGATAGGAATCTAAAATACCAGCATAAGAACCAAATTGGGAGATAAGATGGTTAGTACTGTATAACCAACCATAAAAGGAAGGATGTTTATGATCACGAGGGGAATAACGAGAATGGGATGAATAAATGAAAGGATGAGGAGAAGAACTACCTGAACCGTGATCGAAAGAACATTCTGGCAGAATAAGCAGCAAGCGAGGGCGGTGAGGGTACGTCTACAAAGGAGGGGGCCCAGTTGCTGGGGCAACAAGGGTTTCCACCACCGAGGTTGGATCGAAAATGGGAACAGGCCGAGCACTCGGTGGGGAAGGACTGAGAACAAATACCTGCAAAACAAAATTAGGGCTATAGAAGGGAATATCCTCACTGAAGATGACATTAAGGGAAAAGAAACATGTGACGAGACACAGGGTCATAACACCGATACCCTTTAGATAAAGCAGAATAACCCAAAAAATACATATAATAGCTTTATCATCCAATTTAGAACAAGTGAGACGACGATTCTGGACAAAACAAGTACACCCAAACACCCGAGGCATAAGAGGAAATAACATACAATCGGGCTGAAGAACCTGAAGAGGAACTAAGCCATGCAGAATCAGACTAGGAGTGTGATTAATGAGGTAAACCGCAGTAAGGACTACTATATACCGATACGACTTCAGGACATGCATGCTAGAAAGGAGACGACGAACAACAGACATGATATGGTAGTTCTTACGTTTGGCCACACCATTTTGTTCAGGAGTGTATGGACAGGTGAGTTGTTATAGGATATCTTGTTGAGTAAGGGTGGAACGAAAAGCAACAGAGACATACTCGCTACCATTATTGGACCGAATTTGGCGAGCAACAGTTTTAAATTGGGTTCTGATCATTTGAAGAAACTGAATAAAAATGAGTAACACGTCAGATTTGTTTTTGAGTAAGTAAACTCATGTGCATCGGGAATAATCATCAATAAATGTCACATAATACCAATGGCCAAAGAAAGCAGTAACAGGGAAAGGTCCCCAAACATCAGAATGAATAAGATCAAACATATGAGACATACGGTTCATGCGAGGAATGTAACTGGTGCGAGTGTGTTTGGAGACTATACATACCGCGCAATGAAATTTATGATCCATACAAGCTTTAACTAAAAATGGAAATAACAGACATAAATACTGAAAATTTGCATGTCCTAAACGAGTATGCCATAAGTGCAAAGTTTGGAAGGAAAAAACATAAGATTGAGACTCAGGCAAGACAAAAGCCTGAAGACTCGATGTGGTAGGAGGTGACGAAGGTGGCGCCCCAAAGTAGTACAGCTCATTACGCTCATAACTCCTGCCAAAAATCTTCTTCAAACTCAGGTCCTGAATGAAATAATGAGTAAGTAAGAAAATGACAACACAATTAAAATTGTTAGCAAGACGACTAACAGATAAGAGATTAAAAGTAAAATTAGGAATATGAACGACAGAAGATAGGGTAATTTCAGGACAGAGGGACACATCACCCTTATGGCGGATGTAAGAAGTGGACCCATCAGCAAGGCAAACAGTTTGATTAGCAGGAATGGAATGAGAGGAAAAGTATGACAACTCACCAGTCATGTGAACAGTAGCTCTAGAATCTATAACCTAAGTAGATTTTGCAGATCGAACATGAAAAGCAGTAAGAGTACCTGAAGCAAGGGTAGTAATGGGAGTTAGTGATGTGCACTGGGAATGGACAGTAAGAGAACCAAGTTGCTCCTGAACCTGACCAATCTGAGACTGGAGACTAGTAAAGTCAGAGAGAACAAGGGCAGGCGATCCAGAACTACCAACAGTCTCGACAAAGGCAGCAGTGCTAGCAGACAGATAACCAGAAGGGCGTTTCTTAGTAAACTGTTATTTTAACTCTGGATGAAGCTTGAAGCAACGGGCCTTAGTATGTCCAGCTCCACCACAATGATAACAAACAATCTTCCCAGTCGAGGTACGAGAGGCAGAACTAGCAGGAAGAGCCATCTGATCAGTCATGCCAGAGGAATCAGAGACAGGAGGAGAAGTAGGTTGAACCAAACGACGATGGCACTCCTCACTATCAATAATGGCAAAAACCTCATACCAGGAAGACATAGGAGATGTGCTCAAAATCTGAATCCGAAGAGACTCGAAGGCAGGTTTTAAACCCATTAAGAACTGATGTGTATACTGGTGAGTGAGTCGTTTAGTTATGATGGAAGCCGCCTCAGCCGAGAAATCACTCAAGGGCTCATATTGGGCTAACTCCTCCCAACTAGACTGTAAGTACTCAAAATATTATGCAACTGATAACCCCAATGGCTCTTGTGATGAATGAGAAATATCCTGATATAACTTAAAGATACGAACGTCATTGCCAGCATGTGCATACATCTGTACCAAAGCAGTCCATAAACGAGGAACAATATCATGGTATATAAACATGTTATAGACAAGTTCTTCCATAGAATTAAAAAACCAACCCAACATAGTGCAATTCTCAATATCCCATTGAGGACGGTGGGGATCATCCTCTGGTGGCTGCTTCTCAGTTTTCAAAAGCCATTTAGACCTGCCTTTGCCCCCAAGGTAGAGACGAAGAGAACGACCTCAGGCAGCAAATTTTTTTCCATTCAACAATACACTAGTAGTACGATGAGTCGGTGCATGTTGAGAAAGAGAAAAATCTGATTGGGAGATTTTAGGAATATTTGTCACTTAACTCAATCATCGTGTGTCACAAAAGAAAAACAGATAGCTCACGGAAGTAGGCCGAAATCACGGATACAAAGAGTACTTGCTACCGGAAACCAACGGCAGCCACAAACAGACAAAAAACAAGGACCCAACTGTTGCTTACCACATTAGCAACTCTAAACAAGAACAAAAAACACAGTTTCTTACCACATAGCAACTCCAAACAGAACAAAGACCGAGTAGCACAACAAATAAAAAACGAAGCATTGACGATCACCACAGTGCGCCAATAAGCGTAGCCCCCAATTACTTTTGTTGTGGTTCAGAAGCGACATCACACGAGGTTGTTTGCCAACAACCATGTTGATCAAAATGCAGTAGACGGGATTCTTTCCGTAAAGCAATAGGGCAGAAACCACAGAGGATCATATTTTACCAGGATGGTGCAGCGAAGGACAGTTCTATCAAGTTCTTCTTTATGAACTTGATGCTATTCGTAAGGCATGTGCATCGTTAGAGCCAAACTATCAGCTTGTAGCACTGCTCCTCTATGGTTCGTGAAGGTTTAACAACACCTTCGTGGCGGTCGAAGTCGCGGCGGCACCTCCCTAGGGTTTGCAATGTCGAAGTCAACAACACCTCCCTAGGGTTCGCGATGTCAAAGTTGCGGCAGCATCTCCCTAGGATTCGCGAAGTCGCGGCGGCGGCACCTCCCTAGGGTTCGTGAAGGCCCAGAAGCTCCTTTGTGGTGGTCGTTAGGGTTCAGCGATCCACTCCACTCCTTTCTTGACGTCGCAGAGCTTGGAATGGGTGGTGGCGCTGAGTGTTCGGTGGTGACGCGAGGTATTACAGAGGTAGGTTACAATAACGTTGCTCTGATACCAAAAAGAGTACAGTAATTTGTGTATTAGGTTTTCTCACATCCAGGGAGGTCATATTGCTAGGATCCAAAGACTGGATTTTACCCAACCCATCACCATATTAGAAACTATTCTAACTTAGATCGCTTACTTGGCCTCATACTTCTTGCTCAAATGTGAAACATATGATACGTGCAATCAACTTTATGCCTTCGTTTATGACCAATTTGCATCTATTAGTCATTTTTTAATATATATATATATAAAAATAAGGAATACAATTATAATCATGAGGCATAAAGAGAATATCACCCGTATACTAAACGGTCATCAACAAAAGGCCCTATACCCTTCTGTTTGTATAAAAAATGTCAACAAAATTATCAAGAGAGGATTACACTCTTTTTTCTCCCAATTATACAAGAGACAGACTGAAGTGCTCCTACGTTTACTGAGGGGACTCTCCAAGCCTTCAAAGTGTCGGTGATTACTCTCCGCTAGATAAGCCACATTATGCATAACAGAATCATCCGCCAAATCGTCCTTCGGCCCTTCCCAATCTTAACTCCATGCAAACAAAAAAGAAACTTCTTCACCGTCCTAGAAAACACCCAAAACATATAAACCAAGCAAAGATGGAAGACCAAATCTCTGAAGCCTCCAAACAATGCAAAAGGAGATTACCTAGTGACTCCCCAACCCTTTTGCATAAACTACGCCAATTCACACTTCACAATGATATGCCTCCTCCATATCAAAATATCAATCGTAAAAATGTTGTAAGAATTTGCATGTATTAGTCATGCCCTCAACCCCCAAAAAGGTGGGGGCCACCATTGCATGACACCATGGAAGAAATCCCAGGAATGTACTTCAAGAAAATTAGTCAAGTGACAATAAACAGATAATATTAGTTATTACACGGCAATTGCAAACCACTGGGCACATGAATTAGTTTTTTATCAGCCTGCTACTGGTTTCCTCGTGTGATGAATGCTTAGACATTTTGCAAAATTGTGCTATATGAAGCATGCACAGGGTTATGCAAAAGAATAGAATTACCATAACCCTACATGTCGTTGCCAGTGAGACATCATTTACAGAAGCATAATTAGTAGAGAAGTGTAATGGCCCCCAAAAGGAAAAATAATGTTCTTTCTCATAAAAATATTGTTGAGATTAGAGATTAGAGTTTGGAATCAGATAAACAAAAAAGGAGAGAAAGAGACTAGCGTAAAATATAGGGTTAGGGTTTCTTCCCTGTAACCCTTTACCTCTAAGTATTTAAATGTTCTTTCTCATAAAAATATTGTTGAGATTAAAGTTTGGAATCAGAAAAACAAAAAAAGAGAGAAAGAGACTAGTGTAAAAAATAGCGTTAGGGTTTCTTCCCTGTAACCCTTTACCTCTAAGTATTTACACTAAAGTATTAAAGAGTCTAAAAATACAAAAATAACCTCCAGATATAAATATAAGAATATAAACTCTAACACTCCCCCTCAAGCTGGAGTATAGAGATCAAACACGCCCAACTTGGAGGATAACTCTTGAAAGAAGGGTCGAGGTAAATGTTTTGTGAAAATATCGCCCAACTAGTCTTCCGTGCTAACATACAGAGTAACAATTTGCTTCTACAATAACAAATCCCGAATGAAATGGCAATCTGTTGGCCTAAAGGCCTTTTCAATCATGTCATGCTTTTTGGTTTTGATTATAACAACATTGATTTGTTGTTGCTAAT
>JAUTBS010025293.1:796-14235 GCA_032361285.1 Aequorea victoria
TGAGCGATAAGGTGAGAAAAAGAGAATACCTTTATAAAATACGAAAGACGTAAAGACGACTACGACCGCCGTATAAATGAAATAACGACTCACGACCGCGGAGTCGAGATCGTTGTTATAATTCAGCTCACGATGTGTGATTTGAAGAAAAGGAATTTATGGAATATGAAATACGTAAAGACGATGAACGTAGTAATGATACTACGGCCGTCGTACAAGTGACGAATGAAATAACGATCCATGACTAGGGAATCAAAATCGTTATTATAATCCATCTCACGATGTGTGGTTGTGAAGAAAAAGATTAGGAATAATCTAAATGTAACCCTTGATTTAGGTAGCCATGTTTTCATTTACCCCATTTTCTTTCTTCTTTCATTTTTTCCAAAGAGCACATGTGACATGGCTATGCTATACATCCTACCCTTGATCTTGATAATCCTACTGGCCATTCCTTTACTCCATTTCTTTCTTCTTTCATTTTTTTTTTAGTGTGGGGGATGATTATCTAATAGGACTTCTGAAATAAAATTTTGTAGGCTCAAAAGGGTTGGCAAGGAATATTTGTAAAAGCTTTTTGGATAGTAAAATGATGACTTTTTTTTTACTTTGAGGCACATGACTATGTTCTGAATTTCCAAATTTAGGGTGTTCAGTTTTGCTTTTACGTGGTTCACGGTTGCACTGATAGGGAACACCTTGGTATCTCTGGCGACTGGAATTACTTTATTGGTGAAAATCTCACACTTCTGGTGGATGCATCTCTTGATTGACTTGATAAGGGATCAAACACCTCTTAGTGTCTGAATCTTTCATCGGCACGTCTTTATAGGACCACGCAGTAACACCATTAGTACTTTTCGAAGACAGTGTAAAATCAAATTCAACCATTCGAGGATCATTTTGGATACCTGAGTTTATTGACATTGTTTCTTCCAGATTAGGAATATATCTCATTCTCTCTTTTAACAGAATTCTTTTAAGTCTTGAGGGATGATCCCCTCAAATTTATTGAAGTCGTTTGAAATTTATGCAATTGACTATGGGCACAGTAATTCAAGAAAATTTTTTCTTAAAACAAAATTGAAAAGAAAAAACAGAAAAAGACTTGTTCAAGACTCAAAAGAAAATTTGAAGACTTTGGACTATGCAATAGATCGATGCATGCCCATTGATGTGCAGATTTTGACTCTAAAGGACGAAAGAAAGAAATCAAATTAAGATTTTCAACATATCAAAAGTTCTACAATTTCAAGTGTCTAATCTTTGTGATATCCTCCCGCGACCTTTGTAGTGAGCTTTTGAAAAGTTCATTTGGTAAGTTTCAGCCTATCATCGTCTCAACCTCTTTTAAACCTAAGGGTCTGACTTAACGATATGTGTAAGTCAATTTGATCCACCACATCAGCACAATCAGGGCTCTTGTTATCTGCTATCTTTTCAAGTCCACTCTCTTTCTCATCCCCTCTTCCTTCAACTTTCATCTCATCAAGCAGGTCATCATGTGTTATTGTGTCTAGCTTAGGCAAGTCACTTGAGCGAATATATAAGCTTGGATCAATGATGAGAGGTGAGATTCAGATATGGTTGATGTTATGGAGTGAGAGTGGATTTAAGACTGCACTTGACTTTTTAGCTGCCTGGATGATCTTATTGTGAATAAGATATTGAATATTATGTCGCAATCTCATGCACCTATCAGTCCCATGACCCTGCACTTGGTGATAAGCAAAAAAATTTCTTGGATCATGGTTGAGGGTAAAGACCCGCGGATTGGCAAGGGATCAAGAGGTCTCAAATGGCCTTTGTGGACAAGAAGGTTTAAGGATTGGGTTAGAGTTATGTAAAGAGGAAAGAAATGGCGTTTGTACCCAGTTGGAGGAGGGTTAGGTTGAATGGTTAGTTTGGGTAGAGCGACTGGATTGGATGGGGTTAAGGTATTTACATCAGTTAGGTAGTTGTCTGATGTATTGGTGCTTGAAATGAGGTGCGGCTTCCTCCTCTAACTTGACTCTCCCTAGTCGATCAAGCCTTGGTTTATAGCACTCTCAATTTGTACCCGTGTAGGTAATAGTTGTTCGAATGTGTAGATTGGTGAGGTGATTCAGTACTTGAAATACGCTGGGTGGAGATTTTTAATCACCATCCTCACTTGGTCCACTTCAGAGGGTTGATTGGTCATCTTGGCAGCTTTGGCTCTCCATCTTGTTAGAAAATTAGAGAAATTTTCCTTTGGCCCTTGGCGAGTCACCTCAAGGTCCCTCTGTCATCACATCCAATTACATGTTGTAATTGTTGAAATTTTTATATAAAATTAGTGTAAAATATTTTATATTATTTTTATTAATAATATTTGAATTGTCATAGTCCATTTATATCTGTATTTTTGAAAAACATATTATTAATTATTTATAATTAATAAACAGAATGTCGGTAATTATACACAGTAAAAATTCTAGTTAGTAGAGTTTGGCTTACTTACAGAAGATCAAAAGTCTAAATTTTTTATAATTATATTAGTTCACAGTCTAAATAGAGTTGACATCCTATTGGAATACCTGCGAACACAATCTCAGTGGTTTATCTTAATCACAAGAATTTGTTCGATAATTGAAGAAAGATTGTATTTGGTACACCATGAATGTATTGAACATGACCAAATGTGAAATTAAAATCCATATACTAACATGATTGGACTTATACAATTTTACGGTTTGCTCAAGGACTTATAGATTTTTAATTCTGAGAAATATTAAATGCTGACATGTTTTAATATTTTATTAGTTTGAATTGCTTACGGGCGAGATTCAATCTTATAGTTTCAATAGACCCTGTAGTTTGTGTGATAAATATTAGAATATGATCAGTATTATATTTCGAAGAAACTTGTGTCTAGAATAATTCTGAATTGTAATACCCCTTGATAAATTCATAAGTTTTGTTACTACTACTAAACTTGATCGGTGAATTAGTAATTTAATCCGATAGTATATCAAATAAGTTGAATTTGATAATCAAGGAATATAGATATTAGTGAAATTAAATTTCACTAAACGGGTATTGAGAACTTAATACGAATAATTATATTATTTGTTATATAACTCGTCAAATAAGGACTCTTATCATAATGATCTGAAATAATTAAATTAGAGTGTAGTTATAATTATTTAGTGGATTTAATTATAATTAAAAGAATTAAAAATATATCATGGGGTGTTGTAATGTAATTTCTTAATTCTTTTGGAAGCTAATTTAATTATTATTCTTGAATTCCTAGTGTAGTCCATAATTGCAGATCAGATCTCTCTCCTCACTTGATCTAATCTATAAATATATGGTTTAGGCTCATATTTTCAAGATTAGGGTTAGGGTTTTGAGAGATAAAAAATTAAGAGAGAGACAGCGGTCAGTTTTGGTGACAACCCACCAGGTCTTTATTGATCGGGCAATCGGATCATATACCGAAAGATTCGAGATTGCAGTACTGATTCAAACCTACCAAAATCATAAGGTAGTTTTTTCAAACTTCGGGTAATCAATTAAAATTAATCCATATTAATGACCTAATCTAAGATCTGTAGGCAGTTTTTCACAGAATTCAACAATTAGTATCAGAGCCAACGGTTGTGATTGAATTTTAATACGGGTTTCATGTTGTCCAACAGTAATCCAGTTATTGATCTGCATGTATGTTAGATCTAGGATTAACTATTGTGATGCAGTTTGTGAGTCGACCCAACCCTCTACAGCACTCATGAGTCGACCCAAAAAAAGTTTTGAGTCGACCCAAAGCACATACCTCTCGGGACTCTCTCTCTGCAGCAACTGTGAGTCGATCCAAGACAAACTTGAGCTGAGACGGAAACAACACAGTTGATCCAAGACACCAACTCAAGGCAGAAGCCTCTATGAGTCGACCCAGAATGAAGGCCTATAATAGAAGTCGAGACACTATCATTGTTACTCGACCCAAGCATCAATATAAGTCGACCCACGGACAAAGAATCTGAATTCTAAGGACACTAAGTCGACTCAGCCTCATTGTGAGTCGATCCAAGGGTGTGATTTCATCAATTCTCTACGCGAATCTCGCGTGTTACAATTTTCATTTTATAAAAATTAAATGAACGATTTGACTTGCAACGACTATATTGAAGATAGTTTTTATATATGGAGATGATTATCAATCATTCCAAGATTAGATCATCAAGAATCACTGTGTGAATCAAGTAATATAGAGTTGTGATTTGAAAATATCAAAAGGGAATATTTGACCTACAATGGATAGTTTTGGAACTCGATGTTATATAAAGAGTATCATTCAAAAAACATGTAGACACGAGAAGAAACGAACAGATACAGAAAGACGAAGAAACAAAGAACAACACCAAAAATCATTGTCAAAAATCAATCACAAGCTCCATTTTCAAAATCTGTTCATACTGAGAGACACCCTAGCCACCACAAAATATCAGTGCTTTAGTTTTTTCTATTGTGAGATCTTTTTCAAAACATATATTCTATCATATCAAGAGTTTTTCTAAAAATTGTTTGTCATCATAAAAAAGGGGGAGATTATTAGCCCCAAGGTTTAAATAAATCGTTTATTAATTTTAATGATAACAAATAAAGCGTTAATAAGTTAAGATGATCTATCATTTAACATCGTTTTGAAAATCTATTTATTCATGTTTTTAAATCAATCTATGTTTAAATGATTATTTATGGTTAACACCCAAGATTGAGGTTGATCTTGTATTTAACAAGATTTAGAGTTGTTTCAGGCACTAAATTAAGTATTAAATGATTATAAAAATCAATAAATTATTTTCCAAACAAAGCACTATCTCAGAATCAAGACAGGAAATTTTCAAGAAAATTTAAAGATTTGAGTCGATCCAAAATCTTGTATAAGTCGACCCAAACAGATATCCTCTCGGTATCTCTTACAGAATCACCTTAAAGACAACCATGAGTCGACCCAAAATGGTTTGTGAGTCGACCCAAGATGGATGACTCTTTGAATTTATTCTTTGTAGCAACTATGAGTCGACCAAAGAGAAGCTCTGAGTCGACCCAAAACACATGACTCTCTGGACTTACTCTCTGCAGCGACTATGATTCGACCCAAGGGAACTATGAGCTGAGATGCAAGTAACACAGTAGACCCAAAACGGCAACTCAAAGGCAGAAACATCTCTGAGTCGACCCAAGATTCACATGAGTCGACCTAGAACGAAGGATTGCAATAAAAGCTGAGACACTATCATTGTGAGTCAACCCATGGGTGAAGAATCCAAATTCTTAGGAACATTGAGTTGACTCAGCCTCAATGTGAGTCTACCTAATGACGCAATTTCAGCAATTCTCTGCGCGAACCACGCATGCTACAGCTGTGTTTCCAGAGTATTTAAAGAAACGATTTGAATTGCAAGACTATATTAAAGCTCAGATTTATTTATGGAAATGATTATCAATCATTCCAAGAAAAGATAACACCAAAAATCACTGTATGAATCAAGCATCTTACATCTATGATTTCAAAATATCAAAAAGGAAGGTTTGATTTGCAACGGGATTATTAGAACTCTAAGTTATATAAGGGAGTGTTCATCAATCATTTAGCGAGAACACGAGAGATTGCAAGAGAACACCAAAAATCATTGACAACGATCAATCACAAGCTCTATTTTCAAAATCAGTACATTCTGAGAGAAATCCTAGCCACCACAGAATATCAGTGCTTTTGGTTTTTCTACTGTGATATTTCATTGCAATATCTACTATTCTCAAAGAGTTTGTTATCATTGTTTGAACATCAAACTACTACCAAATTATTGTAAAAGTGAGGGTGAGTCACCCTTAACTGTTCTTTGTGTGTGGTAAAGCACACAAAAGGAAGATCACAAGTGCTAGAAGCTTGGATGCTTTGGAACACAGCTTGATGATTCTTTGTAAAAGGTTTGAAGTACACCCGTAAGTGCTTGAAGATAGTGCAAAAATCTCAAGAGAAGTTTGGGGAGTGGACGTAGGCTTAAATAGCTGAACCATTATAAATTCGACGGTGTCATCTCTCTTCATCTCTTTCTATCTCTATTATTTGATTGTGCTTATATATATATATATATATATATATATACATATTTTACTTGGTTGCTTTTAGTTGTTTAAATAATTTTTAAAGAATAAGAATTTTTAAAAGATCTTATTCACCCCCCTAAAGTCATTCTTTGAATAACATCAACTACTTTTCCTAATAAGTTATTTAAATACATTCTTTCTCATTCACAAATTTCATCAGAAGATAGAGTAAGAGTGATCGAAGACCAGGGATCACACCAACAATTTTGTGAGTCCTCCTTACACTGCTTCCATGGTTTTGTACCATCAATTTTGTGAGTCCTCCTTCCACTGCTTCCATGCTTTTATACCTTAATTGTAACAATAAACCCTTTCTTTTCCAGTCCTCAAATGCCCAAAAACCTCTTTCGTCCTCTTCCCCTTCGAACGAACCAGTTTCCACCAAAACCCTTCTTTCCAATTCCTTTCCAAATCCCCCTCGACATTTTCGACACGGGCTTTCACCGGAGATGCGACCGACCTACTCTTGTTGAGTCCAAAACTGCTTCGAATTACCATAAAAGAGATCAAACCCATGACTGCAGAAACATTCTAATGGCGGCAGCGATGAGGCGGCAATGCATAGGTGGAAGAATAGGGCGACGAGAAAGAGAAAGAATAGGAGAATGGAGAAGCTACTGCTGCCTTGTTATTGAATAAGGAAGAAGGTGGATCGGAGGAGGAGAGGTTTGAGAGCCTCTCTGCAAGACAAGTAGAGAAGACCCGAGCTATTGGCGTTGATTTGGCTAATTCTTGCTTGATGACGATGATGATGATAATGATCGAGACTTTGATTCAAAGAAACCCATTTGGACACAATTACTTTGTTATTAGATGCTTTGATCTTGCTTTGGCTTTTCACTTTCTATTTTTTTAACACTAACGTTGCTTTTTTTTAAAGGTCTTTTATTTATTTATTTTTGATTTTCTTTATTGTTTTTTCTTTCTTCTATTTTTTTACTACCTCTAACATTCACTTTCTTTTTACAGTTTTAGGAGTTCTTAAAGTCGAACGGTTGATTCATCCTTAGTTTTGAAATTCTAGAAGACCCCGACCATTGCTACGTCATCGGTCTCAGAATTTTAGACCTTGGCCGTTTGGAGGCGTGTTGGCTTTTATTTTGCCGTTGGTCTTGAAATTCTAGAAAATCTCCGCCATTTCTACACTACCGGTCTCGAAAATTCAGACCTTGATCGCATAGAGGCATGCTAATTTTTACATTGTCGTTGGTCTCAAAATTCTAGAAGGCCCCGATTATTGATACGCCACCGGTCTCAGAATTTTAGACCTCGGTTGCTTGGAGGTGTGCTGACTTTTATTTCACCATTGGTCTCAAAATTCTGGAAGACTCCGGCCATTGCTACGCCATCAGTCTCAGATTTTCATACCTCGGTCGGTTGGAGGCGTGTTGGGTTTTATTTCGTCGTTGGTCTCAAAATTTTAGAAGACCTCAGCCATTTCTACGCCATCGATTTCAAAATTTTAGACCTCGGTCACTTGGTGGTGTGATGGATATTATTTTTCTGTTGGTCTCGAAATTCTAGAAGATCCCGACTATTGCTACACCACTGATCAAAATTTTAGACCTCGAGATGGTTTTTTTCAAAGATCGTTCAGTTCGTAGTTCCCTTTTTATTGGTGGAGATAAAGGCAGAATGACCAAGATAATTTTGGACCTACCAATTTATGACCCATCGATTGGCACTTTATCACCAGATTGACGTGTTTCTACTGACATGACGCATCTTATGAAATGGTACACTTTATCTTCAAAAGTGTTGGTGGACTGCCAATGATCTATCATTACCTTTTCTACATCACTATTGTTGTTGTCTTCACTTCATTTGCAGTCTGGCAGTTCTAAACACTTTCTATTGTTAGGTGATCAACTTAAAGCTCGAGAGGCTTCTTGGGAATCTCCTCTAGCTGATTTTGGAGAGATTTCTTATGTTTCTAGTTATTGAGAGTGGCTAGAAGATGTCCTTGGTTGCAACAAAAAGGTTCTTACAAATGCAAAGATATATGATGTTGTCTATGCTTCTTTATTCACATATGATCTTGATAGAGAACTTCATTCGCTCATTTTGTGAGCTTTGGTGTCCTTTGAGGAACACCCTTCATACTTTACTAGGGCAATTATCCATCTCTCTATGGAATATTCGTACAATTTCTTGTTTACCAATTTGTGGTACATTTTATGACAAAGTCATTCCATCAACAAAAGAATTAGTAGAACCTAACCACGATAGACAACATATTCTTCCTGCAAGTTGAAAACAACTATTTTTGGCGTACTATAAACTTTATTGTGAGCATAATAGCCATCATGTTACTTCCCATGATTGGGTAAAATTCTGGTTCAGGGGTCCAATCAGATACGCAGAATCTCCTCGTAGGTCATACAAGAAGAGACCAAATAAGACAAAGACAACTACAAATCCAATTGGTATCATTGGCAAGCCAGTTCAACGTTCTAAGAAAGAGAATGGAGATTTTGACAATTTAGTCATAGAAGGTCGCATGAGGGAAGAGACTTATTTGGCTATTCTGTTATCTTATTGGTTGTGCAAATTAGTCTTTCCTAATAAAGAGACCGGCCACATTCGCCCTAGAGTTTTCAAGGTGGCAAGTAAGATGGTGTGTGGAGAAAAAATTTCTTGGCTAATTTCGGTACTTACGAGTATTTATTGTTGTTTGTGAGAAATTTTGTCTTCTCCGAATCCAAGAAGATGCAGTGCATTATTTTCTATCCATTATGTTTATGAATGGCTTGCTTATTACTTTAACACTTATTTCTCTGCTAACTATTCTCAATGTGGTACTCGAATGGTTAGATATAATAGAGAAAAGATGACAATACATTTTAATGTCATGGAGGCTCACAAATATTTTAAAGATGCTGACTTATTGCACTTACCAACTTTATCTTTGTGCCAAGATAAACAAGTATCTTTGCTAGATGATGGGCATAATTAAAACTCTTGGAGTGATTATATTATTAATCTTCGCTCGAGTTACATGACTCTTCTTTGTGGTAATAAACATGTTATTGAGCCTTACAGTCCTCATAGTTCTCCCGACAATTTAATTTTTGTCAAGCCATTCCTGGAGAACTAGGGAAACAAGTTTTTACTGACATTTTAGAAGAAGTCATTCAATTTTGACAATCATGCAAAAGATAAGACAGTCAAGCTAGATTTTTGATTCTCTCGCGTTCTTATAAAGGGTATTGTCATAAAATTGTATGTTGAATGGTGGAAAAAACATTCAAGTGTCTTTTGCAAAGAGAGAGTAAAGATTTCTATAAAGAATTCAAAGCCAACTCCTCTGGAATGCACTTGTATCATCTTCTCCAAGATCCAGAGATGAAGCAAAAGAAGTTGATAAAGATTTGGTGAAAGTCGCCCAAGTAGAAGTAGTTATCCCGTCTATTCAAAATCTCAAGGGAAAGAAGGTGATTGAACTTTCCTCCAAAGTCATCAAGAATTCTGTAGCTGAGAATGGAAAGAAAATGAAGATTGTGATGCCCTCTAAAGAGGAAAGTAGCACTAGTAAAGATGATCGACATTGGAAGAGACTGAAGAGAAAGGCACTTCCTTCCGAGTTAGATGAAATCAACCTTGATGAGAATGACTTTTCGCGGTGTGCCTAGCTCTTCAACACCCTTGGAAGAATTGGAAAAACATGTAAGCATAGTAATTTGTTGTTTCTCTTTGTTTTTTTTTGTTTTTGTTTTTTTTGTTTTTGTAATATTTTGTTCATTTTCTTTTCTTTTAGCTAGAAGAACATGGCGTGCCTTTTGAGAATGGCGAGCAGACTCTACAAGTTCTTGAGAAAATCAAAACGTCGATAGAGTATATGTTCCACCAGTTCTTGAGAAAGTCCACTTGAACAAACTTCTTGTACCACATATGGTCCATCCCACTTAGAAGCAAATTTATTTCCAGTTTGATGGGTAGTGATAATAGGCCTTCTCACCGCGAGCACCAAGTCTCCTTTCTGAAAAGATCGAAGATGGACCCTCTTATTGAATGCTCTACAGAGGCGATCTTGATAGCATTCTAGACGTTGTTGTGCTTCTTGCCTTTCTTCGTCCAGAACTTTCAATTCTTCAAGACGTAAACGAGCATTATCTTGTTGAGTGAGGCCTTCTTGAATATCAATCCGCAGAGATAGAATTTAGCGTTCAAGAAGAAGAACGACTTCAATTGAATACACTAATGTATAAGGTGTAGCTTGTGTAGATGTTCGATGAGTAGTTCGATATGCCCAAAGAGCTTCTCAAATTCTCTCACGCTAATCCCTTTTTGACTTAGCCACCACTTTCTTCAAAAAATTGCAAAGGATTTTGTTGCATGCTTCTGCAAGACTATTTGTCGGTGCATTATACGTGGAAGAATTGTGTTGCTTGAAGTAGAACTTCATACAAAGCTTATTCATCAAGATGTTATAGAAAGGTTTTCCATTATCTGTGATGATGTAGCATGGCACACCATATCTAAATATGATGTTCGTGCGAATGAAATCCACTACAGTTTCTTTCTTCACTTCTCTCAATGGCACATCTTCAGCCCATTTTTAAAAGTAATAAGTAGCTACAAGAATATAGAGATGGCCCCCGAAGATTTTGTTAGAGGCCCTACAACATCTAATCCCCATGCATCAAAAGGCTAGGAAGTAATAATTGAATGTAGCAGCTCAGGCGGTTGATGTATGAAGTTGGCATAAAATTGACAAGCATGACACCATTTTTGCATACTCCATGATATCTTTAACCATGGTAAGCCAATAATATCCCATTCTTTTGATTTGAAAATAACGTTTAGAGCCTGATTGATAAGCAACACATACGCCAGAATGAGTTTCTTCCAAGGTATGCATTGCTTCAATCTCACCTAAGCAACGAAGGAATAGCCCTTCAAAGAAATGACAATAAAATGTATCTTTGTAGTAAATAAATCGTGAAGCACGACGGTTTATGTCTATTTTCCAGCGCAGGTCATCAGGTAATCTTCCATGTTGCAAGTAATCAATGAGTGGTTTCCGCCAATCTTTTTTCTCGATTTCAGATACTGAAATAGCGTGAACGTTTCCTTTGTCATCTTCTTCATCATCGAAGACTGGAGGGATCACCCATCTTTGACAGACTAGAACTTGTGCTTCTTGATCAGGTAATGAGAGAGTTGATGCAAGCCTTGCAAGTGCATCTGCCTGTCTATTTTCATTTCTCAGCACGTGTTCTAGAATGACGCCGTCAAGCCATCCAATTAGATGTGTTGCATAATTATGGTAAGGAATCAACTCATGCTTATTTTCTTCGTAAGTATTGAGAACTTGATTAATTATCAACTTTGAATCCCCATATAACTTGAGTTGCAACTGCCTTGTGTCTACAGCCATTTCCAAACCAAGAATTAGAGCTTTGTATTCAGCTTCATTATTGGTGCAATGATGTATAAGAGTGAAAGAATAGGACAGGACATCCCCTTATGGTGTAACAAACATTATACCGACTCCAGCACCATCACGATGACCTGCTCCTTCAAAATACATCCTCCATGATGGACTTATTTCTATGAAGATGAAGCTTTCATCTGGTAATTCTCCTGATATCTTCCAATCAGTAGGGGTGAGATGATTAGCTAAAAACTCAGCTAATGATTGTCCTTTAATAGCCTTTTGAAGCACATAAATAACTTCAAATTCTTGAAGAAGAAAAAGTGACCATCTTGCTAATCTGTCAAAAAAGACTGGTTTTGTCATAATGAACTTGACCGAGTTGGCCTTGAAGATTAGACGAACCGTGTGAGCCTAAAAATAATGTCGTGACTTTTGAATTCTAAGAATTAGAGCAAAGAACATTTTCTCGATCGACGAATAATTTAACTCATTAGGAACCATCGTCCTACTCTAGTAGTAAAGAGAATTCTCTTTTCCTTTATCATTTTCTTAAGCAAGAAGAGCCCCTATTGACCATTCTTGTGTGGCAATGTACAAGATCAATGGTCGTCCAGGGATAGGAGTAGGCAAAATGGGGGTTATCATCAAATAAGACTTGATACTTCTGAAAGCATTATTGTAAGACTCATTCCATCCAAAAGGAGTTTTGTTCTTCATAAGCTGACTAAATGGTTGACAACGGCCATCCAAGTTTGATATGAATCGACAAAAATAAGCCAATCGTCCTTGTAAACTTTTAAGCTTGTGAATGTTTTGAGGTTCGGGCATTTTTAAAATTGCATCGATTTTAGACTGGTCAAGTTCTATGCCACGATGACGCACAATGAATCCAAGAAATTTTCTAGACGTGATGCCAAATGCACACTTTAAAGGGTTCATCTTGAGTTGGTATCAGCACAATCGCTCAAAAACTTGTCTCAAATCCTAAAGATGGTTATCTCTATTTCTTGTCTTTACTACCAAATTATCAACGTAACACTCCACAATTTTGTGCAGCATGTCACCGAAGATTTTTTTTGATTTTCCTTTGGTATGTAGCACCTACATTCTTCAATCCAAAAGGCATTACTTTGTAATAGTAAATACCTTTTGGTGTACGAAAGGCTGTCAACTCTTCATCTCATGGCGCCATACAAATTTGATTATAACCAGAAGAACCATCCATATAGGACAAAACGTCATGTCCGGTGGTAGCATCAATCATGAGCTCGATTATCAGAAGCGAAAATTCATCTTTAGGACATGCATTATTGAGATCCCGAAAGTTAACACAGATTCAAGTTTGTCTATTTTTCTTTTTGATATGGACAATACTTAAAATTCATGTTGGGTACTTGATTTCTCGAATAAAGCTAACTTCAATATGTTTGTTGACTTCTGCTTTGATTATGGGTATAAGTTCTGGTCGAAAGTGCCACTGAGCTTGTTTAACTGGTTAGCCCCATGCTTCACTACCAAATTATGAACAACTACCTTAGGGTGTAGCCTTGGCATCTATTTGTAACTCTAAGCAAAAACATCTTTGTATTCTTGGAGAAGCTCGACATAAGTTTTTCTTCCTTGGGCGTGAGAAGAGCACTGTTGTAGATTGGTCGTGGATCATCTGGTGAGCCCAGATTGATCTTTTTAAGATCATCGATAGTGGATTTAATGCCTTCTTCGAACACAGGGGGAGCTTCTTCGGCGTCTTCCTCTACTTGAATCTCATTAGTGTTTGCAGTGATGTGGTAAGAAGTAGCAAGATTTTCTTCATCAACAACAATGCTAGATTTCTCACAAGAATCTCTGGTGACGACTACAAATTTTTGTCTCACTTTCAATACTTTATTAGCTTCTACAACCAGAGTGGTACGTTGCT
>JAUTBS010025404.1:0-14234 GCA_032361285.1 Aequorea victoria
AAAAAATATGTTTAAAATAGTTTATGAAACTTCAATTAAATGTGAAACTCACTTATTTTTTCTCTCTCATCTCACTTTCTCTACTATTTTTTAACCATTAGATTAAAAAGAATTCAACCATTAAAATTAACACATAGGACAAATGTCTCATCAATTGCTCTAATTTATTATATAGATATATAACAGTAAGCATGAATTATATACACATGCATCTTTTGGTAGTTTGACTCTAAGAATAGACCATCAAGCATGAAAATGAAGTGCCGTGTTATTATTGGAAACCAGATCATGTATATATATATATATATATATATATGTCTCTGTACAATAGTAAGCATATATAAACATATATATGTTACAGTCACTCATATATCTTCATTGAATTCGAATGAATAATCAACCCCCAAGCATGTTATGATAAGAGATTATCATTTTATATCACTTGAATCAGAGGTCAAATTAGATGTATAATCAAGATACATATATTTAGAACAGTAAGTATATATACATACACATTTATGTTTACAGTCGTAAGTATATATGTAATTTCATGGAAGAATGAATCAAGTAATCAACCATCATTTTATGTTCTAAAACTTCTAAAAATATGTCAAAACATCTTATATAATGTTTAAAGAAGTAAATCGAAAAAGAAAACCTCAGAAAAACAAAGTTCTGGAAGCCATTGTTGGCTGCTCCGTAGCTTGGGTCGACCCTGGGGAAGGATGGGTTGACTCACGTGCCTCAAAATACCCTTTCTGGGCTTCTGGACTTTTCCGTCCAGACAAACGGGACTTCTGTCAGGACGTTGTTACCCCGAAGCCCCTATTTTCGTGACAACTTATGTATTTCGACTTGAAACGGACATAACTTAATCATTCAGAATCCAAATAGGGTCGTACTTATGTCTAAATTGAAGCCCCAAATGTCTTATTTCTAGTGGTTTTAACTTCATACCAGAATTCCCATTATAGAGAATGTTATGGAAAACATAGTGAGTTGCTATTATATTTTTCCTCCGTTGTGTCAACTCATGGCTCATGGTGTCGACTCAAAGCTTGCCTAAATCACCTTTGGGTCGACCCTAAGCATTTTTGGGTCAACCCAACTTTCCCTAGGTGGACCTGAACCTCCTTTGTGTCAACCCAAACCCTTGGGTATCGACTCAAAACCTTTGAAACATCTCTATGTCGACACAGAACCTCTTGGTGTCGACTGAAAGCCTTTAGAATGTCCTTTGTGTCGACCCAAACCCTCTTTGGGTCGACTCACTATCGGCAAAACCTGAAAAATAAATTAAAATAAATTCAAAGCCTTTAGGCTCCGTTTGGACACTTGTTTAAAACACTTTAAATTAAAGTATGATCAATTTAACACTTAAAAATAATTCTAAAGAGCTTAGGCCCTATTTGGGCATCTATTTAAGAATAAACTCAATCAATTAACAATTGAATTAACTTCATGGAAAATGGGCTATGGGACCGTTTGGTAGCTTTAGATTAGTTCTTTAGTTTCTTTTATTGATCTGAATTATTACATTATATCAGGTTGACGTAGCTTGCATTCTCATACCTTTAGAGTTAGCTTGGACCTAAGGTAAGTGAATTCTTGCTATTTATTTTTCAATAAAATCCCCATATTTCCTCCAAAAACTACTTTATGCAACTGTTCTTCTCTTTAAATATTTTTAAATGATTATGTATATCACTAATTCTTATAAAATCATTATACAACTATTTGAAAAAAAATGTATATGTTTTAATACTTGTAAACATTACTTATTTCTGTAAAATTATTATACAACTGTTTTTAAAGAAAAATATATATTACTTGCAAATTAAATGGTATGATATACTCTTCTGCAAAACTCATGGCAAAATTGTTTCAAAGACGAAGAAAAGAAGAATTATTGTTTTATGTATATATGGTGCGATCATGAGATAAGATTCTTGGGATATGAACAAAGTTCAAGGGATATTTCTCTTTGGAGATGACTTTGGCCAGTTAGGGAACAAAACCAGTTTGAATCTCGTATTGACCCTAGTTAACTCAATGGTTAAGGGACAGTTTCGGGTGCGTCCGGTGACCTTAATTGGAATCGTGTAGGGAACAATCGCAGGCGCCAACCTATGGTGACTCTATTTTTCAATATTGGATCCAAGGGCCAAGAGGTTTCCCCGAGTTATGATGTGACATTGATACTATTATGCTCAGTTTGTTCCTGTAGTAATTAATTGATTATTTCCCACTTTCTGATGAGCATGTCACTATACCATATTATGATGATACTGACATATTATGTCTTCTGATTTGAGGACAACTGATGTACAATTTCAATGAATTGAAAGAGATATATATTTTCAAGTATGAAAATGAAAATGAAAATGAAATAAAATGATGATGAAATGAAACGAAAGGAAATGACGGGTTATGTGTTACCTTTTTTATTATGTTGTATATGTCATGCCATGACTATCTTATCGTACAAACTATTTGAATTCCTGTTTTAGAACTGTATTGTACTATGCATGTTCTATTTACCAGTTTATACTGATGTAGTTCCATAATATTTTTTAGGTAGCCTGTGAGATGAGATCGAGTTGTTGGACTGCTTCGTGGGATCCAGAATACATGACCTCTAGGATATTTTATTACATTTGCTTCTGCATTGATCAGTACATTTATCATTGATACTATAACATTTTTTTGATGAGTTATTGGGCTGTTGACTCACTTTGATGATATGAGATTTAAATTGATTAAATTCATGAAAATTAATATTATTTTAGCATATAGTTAGCTAAATTCATTTTAAGACTTTCTTGGTTTGTTAGGTCAAAGGCCCATGAACCATGGTCGGTCACATTTTCCAATACGGGGCGTGACAGTTCAAGCCAAAATTCACAAAATTGGTTTGCTCGATCTTAGTAACTCATTGGTCCAACAAGAGAGAATTTTGGGTGGAAGAAGCCATGCTGCAGAATCAGAGTTGGCTGTTAAAAGGAGTATAGACATCCCTTTATAGAAAATTTTGGGCCCTGAACCTAGCTTGAACCTGATGTTAACCTGGTGCGCACCACCTCAACCTAGAGCCTGTCACCTCATCATAGCGCATGCCATATCAACATGGCATGTGCCATGTCATTCCTATTATGGCGCGCGCTACCTCTGTTTTGAAGGAAGCAACTTTGTTCTCCTTCCTTGCTTTATGGCTGAGTTGTCACCACTGACACTTAATGTCTACTGGTGGTAGTGTAACTATTTCGGTCTATGCCTTACTATCTACTATAATCCGTGAATATACATTTGTACAGATATAAAAATACAATGAAATCCCAAAAAAAGAGCAAGCGCAGCCCCAAAATAAAATCATCTGTATAAATAATTCTTGTAAATAGCATAACCTATAAATAAGTCCTTGTAAATAGCAAAACCTGTAAGTAATCTCTGTAAATGTAATCCTTGTATATTCTTGTACATAAATAAATTCTTGTAAATAGCATAATTTTTTGTAAATAATTTCTTGTAAATAGCATAACCTGTAAATAATTTCTTGTAAATAGCATAACCTGTAAATAATCTCTGTTAATAAAATCCTTGTATATTCTTATACATAAATAAATTCTTGTAAATAATTATTATGAATAGCATAATTTCCTGTAAATAAATTCTTGTAAATAATTTCTTATAAATAGCATAACCTGTAAATAAATTCTTGTAAATAGCATAACTGGTAAATAATTTCTTGTAAATAGCATAACTTGTAAATAATTATTGTAAATAACTCTTTGTAAATACAACTCCTATAAATAAAATCCTTGTACATTCTAGTGTATATGTAAGACTCTGTAAAGATAATCCTGTAAAAAAAAGTCCTTGTATATTCATGTAAATATCAAACTTTATACATAAATCAGCATTCGTGTCTATAAAACTCTGTACATATTTTCTGTAATTAATTCATGTATATAACTTGCATACGGCCTCCCTGTACATAGTATAACCTGTAAAGATAGTTAGCTAAATTTATTTTAAAACTTTCTTGGTTTGTATGGCCAAAGGCCCATGAACCATAGCCGGTCACATTTCTCAATACGGGACGTGACAGTTCAAGCCAAAATTCACAAAATTGGTTTGCTCGATCTTAGTAAACTCATTGGTCCAACAAGAGAGAGAATTTTGGATGGAAGAAGCCATGTTGCAGAATCATAGTTAGCTGTTAAAAGGAGTATAGACATCCCTTTATAGAAAATTTAGGGCCCTGAACGTAGCTTGAACCTGATTTTAACCTGGTGCGCACCACCTCAACCTAGCACCTGTCACCTCATCATAGCGCATGCCATATCAACATGGCATGTGCCATGTCATTCCTATTATGGCGCGCGCTACCTCTGTTTTGAAGGAAGCAACTTTGTTCTCCTTCCTTGCTTTATGGCTGAGTTGTCACCACTGACACTTAATGTCTACTGGTGGTAGTGTAACTATTTCGGTCTATGCCTTACTATCTACTATAATCCGTGAATATACATTTGTACAGATATAAAAATACAATGAAATCCCAAAAAAAGAGCAAGCGCAGCCCCAAAATAAAATCATCTGTATAAATAATTCTTGTAAATAGCATAACCTATAAATAAGTCCTTGTAAATAGCAAAACCTGTAAGTAATCTCTGTAAATGTAATCCTTGTATATTCTTGTACATAAATAAATTCTTGTAAATAGCATAATTTTTTGTAAATAATTTCTTGTAAATAGCATAACCTGTAAATAATCTATGTTAATAAAATCCTTGTATATTCTTATACATAAATAAATTCTTGTAAATAATTATTGTGAATAGCATAATTTCCTGTAAATAAATTCTTGTAAATAACTCTTTGTAAATACAACTCCTATAAATAAAATCCTTGTACATTCTAGTGTATATGTAAAACTCTGTAAATATAATCCTAGAAAAAAAAGGTCCTTGTATATTCATGTAAATATCAAACTTTATACATAAATAAGCATTCGTGTCAATAAAACTATGTACATATTTGCCGTAATTAATTCATGTATATAACTTGCATACAGCCTCCCTGTACATAGTATAACCTGTAAAGATAAATCCCTGTAAATATCAAACCCTATACATAAATATCTTTGTACATATCATATACACCTGTAAATAATCTTGTACATAGAATACCCTGTAAATACATTCTTGTACATAGCACCCTGTGAAATCCTGTACATATGATTTTGTACATAACCCTGTAAATATCTTATACATGATCCTGTATGTATCCTGTAAGTAATCCTGTACACAAACCTGTACATAATCATATCTGCATATATAACATCCATTGTAAGTAAATAAAGTTGTGGTCCATGTAAATAAGGAGCCATCCATGCATAAAATTAAATCAAATATTCATACAGAAGAAGAAATGGAAAAGAAACTAAAAAGAATATTGAGTAAAATATCCAATTTGGCACGAAGGCCTTTCCCATCGAAATAAAAATGTATATGAAAAAAATAAAAGTGTATCTCAAGTGTACATTCAATAAGAAGAGAGAAAAATACGGCACATCCTAATCACGTCAGCGACGAGTGCAAAACGAAGGCTCCGGGACAGAGGATGCAAAAGTAGTGACATTCTCCGATTCAAAGTCCTCGTCACTGTTGGCCTGATGCACCCGAACCCCAGCCCGCGGGGTAGATCCCTGGGAAACAACTGCAGATGGACCGGCAGCTGATGAAGTGGCGGCACGGGAGGACGAGGATGTCCCATGAATGGAAGTACAGCTCACAGAGCGAAGCTGCAAGAAAAAGAGAAAGAGAAAGAGAAAGAAAGAATAAGTACAGTCAGAATATGTGCATATGCAGAAATAAATAAAATGAAAAAGAAAAAGGCATGCGAGTAAATGAATAAGATAAGAATACTCACCGGGCGAGAGTGAGGATGAGGAGCTTGGGGGATGGGATCTGTTGGTCCGGGTTCACTTAGAGGCCCTAGTTCACTTGGTTAGGATCAACCCAAAGGGGGGTGAATGGTTTGATAGGTAAACTTTTAAACTCTTTTAACAATAAAACAGATAATGCAGCGGAAATAATCAAATAAGAGCATAAATTAAAGAGTTTAAGGAAAGAGAATTGCAAACACGTTTTATAGTGGTTCGGTCAACTCAACTTACGTCCACTCCCCAAAGAGCCTTGGGAATTCACTATAGGATTCTCCAATGGGTGAATCAAAACCACTGATGTCGACCTCTTTATAGGCAAGGCGTAACCTCTTAATCTTTCCAGGTGAATTGTGACACCTCACTTTTCACAACACAAATATTAAGCACGAAACTGAGAATAAAAGCGTTACGCCTTGAGAAATGACATTTAAACCCTATGAACAAAGAGATGAATGCATAGAAAATAAAATGGGATAAGTCTAGAATAATTAAAAGGATAAAAAGAGTTCAATAAAAATTTGAAGAAGAAAGTTTTAAAATATTCAAGTTGGAAAGTCCAATGAAAGGCGAAAAACGCGCAGAAAACCGAAACGGGCCAAAGTAAAGCCCATGAACTCCTAAATCCTAAAAATTTAAATATGAATTTAGATAGAGAAATAGGTTAATCTCAACCATAAGGGACCCATAGAGTCACAAACAAAATAACTCAATTTGAGAGTTCAGAAGAAGAGAATTCATGAAAGGCCTAAATAATGCCCAAACTTTGAGAAGGCCAATAGAGAATTTTAATTAGGGTTTTGGGCCAAACATTATGGGGGCCCAAAAAAAAAATATTTAAGCCCAATTAGTTTATTAATGGCCCAATTAAATTAATTTCAAGCCCAAACCAAAGTTAGGCCCAAAACTTGAAATTTTAGCCCAAAACATTAATTTTGGCCCAAAATCTATTCTAATTCACGTAAAATAATTAAAATAAAAATACAATTAACAATTTTTGAGGCTCCTAGAAGGTCTGGCTGAATTCCCCTTGAGGATAGAAGAGTGATGGGACATTTTTGGGGGAAAAGAATAAGAAAGAAAAAAGAAAAAGAAAGGAAAAGAAAGTTGCTTGGAAGAATAAATCTCTTGCATCATCAAAGGAAAGAAGTTTTCTATGAATAGTGCACACACATGAGAGAATGATGAGAAGAGGGAAGAAGTGATGTAACATAATTAGAATTAAAATAAAAGAAAAACAAAAGTCTTGTGAAAGTACCCTTAAATTCAGGTATGTGTTCCCCATTAAACCAAACAAGGCCTTAAGGCCTAAGGAAAATGGATTATTGAATTCAAACAAAGTATTATAAGTCTTGGATCCCAAGATCTAGTTGGTTTGAAACCAAATTGAAAGAACAAGAATTGAATTAGAAGTTGGATGAAAACTAAATGAGGGGTAAAATGGTCTTTTCACCTCAAATCTTTGCCTATAAATAGGAGGCTTCATCCAACATAAAAATTCATTTGTTCAACCTCTTTCCCTCTCTATAATTTTGTTGCCCTCTCCATGGAGAAGAGAAAGAAGAAGAAAAAAAAAAAGAAGAAGAAGGAAGAAGAAGAAGAAGGAAAAGAGGAAGAACATTAAAGCTAAGTCATAGTTCTTGAAGAAAGGAAGACCACCTAGTAAGAGACATTCTAAAACTCTTATTTCTATCTTAATAAAATCTTCTCATCCTTGATCCTCTCTAAGATAAAAGAAAGATGAACAAAAATGGATGAGAATGAAGATAGACAATGGAATCAAGAAGATGGTGTGAAAACCATGTTCTATGGAAGTTTGAAAGGAACCTAAAATAAAGCATAAATAATGTAGAAAATGATTAAGAATATTTTTATGAGGATATTATGTTGTTGAGATATGTTTGGGCATGCCTTGAATGGGTTAAAATGGGAGAAGTTGTTGGATGTTTGTGTTTGTGATGAAAGGAGCAAAACAGAGTAGTTTTTAGGCCAATCCCCAAATTTTCGTGGGAACCAAATGAACTATAAATAAAAATATGTTTATAATAGAGGTTATTTGGGATGTATTGAGAGTGTGTGAGTTTTGGTTGGACCCAAAAATCTATTTTTGAACCCCTTTTCTATTTATGAAGTTTCTGTGACAGAGAGGAAGAAATAGAGCCCACTTTGAATCTTTGTATCTTCCTCTATAAACATTCCCTTGAGATGATCCACATATCCAGAGAAATACATATGAGTCTAGTTGCACTCCCTTTTTACAGAAGTTAATTTTATTAAGCATATTTTGAGATATGATGATTTTTCCAAACAGACCCTTCTGCCGACAGATTTTGTGGGAGTAATTTGTAGACTCATTTATGGTCACAACCAGCTCTCGGTTACTTCATGAAAATTGTCGCTAACACCTTCATCTAGCTCTTTGTAAGGGTTCATAATTTTTCAGTGAGGTTTGGTATTTTTAAAATAGTTTACGCCTCTGTGGTAGAATCTGGGAAAACAAAGAAAGGAAGTTTGAGGAAGTTTTGAGCCAAACCTAAGTACTTAAGCCTAAGTGAGGAACATTGGGGATTATGAGGGTACTAAGAATTATCAAAAAGGGTATAAATAAGAATTAAAATACCCCACTTTCATACCCACATAAGGATTCATGTTTCACTTTAGTTCGCGTAGTTAAGTTTCTACCCGATCTATGTGGTAGGAACCGTAGTTTCGGAGTGAATCGGAGGTCGTGGCTCGAGGAGGAGCACTCATTTCTGAGGTGGGTGTTCTTATCATTAGCTTGGTATTATGGATGTGTGAATGGTTAAATTTCTTATACTTTGATGAATGGTGTTTTAACTTTGGATCAACTCACCTTGTGGTTGAGTCGGGTTATATCCCTTAAAACTAAGTTCTGTTGCAAGTGGGTCGACTCACGTGGATGTTGGGTCGACTCATGATGGTAAGGCCTCGGTTATTTTTCAGGCCTTGGTTTGGTTCGACTCATGAGTCCTTTGAGTCGACTCATGACCACTGCTAGACCTTCTTGAGTCGACTCATGGATCTCTTAAGTCGACTCATGCATCACCTGTGGGACTTAGGTCGACCCACTCCTCATGTGAGTCGACTCATTCCTATTTTGGTCGACTGAAGAGGAGATGTTTCAGCTCACTCTACCTTGGGTTGACTCATGCTGTCTTTGGGTCGACTCATAGTCACATGTTACTGAGACTTGCTGCCGTGGGTCGACACACAACCTCTGTTGTGTCGACTCATGATCATCTATTGGACTTGGGTCCACTCACAAACCCTTTGAGTCGACTCACAGTCGCCTGTTATGCCATATTCCGAGACATGTTGCCTTTGAGTCGGCACATGGTCTTGCTGTGTCGACTCATGATTTCCTATGACTCTTGTGTCTACTCACTGGTTTTTTGGATCGACTCACAATATTGAAAAATCTTAAAATCCTTCCTGTTTTAATTCTAAAACTAAGGCTCTCTTTGGGCATCAATTTAATGATAAAATAAATCAATTAAGGATTAATGTAACACCAGAAAGAAACTCTAAAACTTATAAACAGGGGAGGTTCCATTTGGTAGCTATAAATGGTTTAAATAGTTTTAGTTATTGATTATGATCTATGCATTGAATAAATCAGGGTGACGTAGATTCCTACATTGCTGTTGCATATTTTGCTTGCATTGGATATAATGTGAGTGGATTATCATGCTCTGTACTTTCAATCAAATTCTCGTATTCTCAAATTATTTTAGAAGGAAAAAGTACATGTTTTAAATTTGTTTATGATACTCATATAGCTTTCTCTTATGAAAATTATGGTACAAATATTTTACCTTTTTATCTATTATGGTGCGATCATGTGACTTCTTTTGGGACCATGTGGAAAGTTCAGAGGATAGGCCTCTACGCAGGTGACCCTGGCCAACTATGGAATAGACCCGGCCCAGAGACTAAGGTGATCCTAATTACTCAACGGTTTAAGGGATAGACGAGGTTTCCGGTGTCCTAAACTGGATCGTTTTAAGGAAAAGGCCCAGGTGCCACTCTATGGTGACTCTATGTTCGATGTTGGATCCAATGGGCTGAGGCTACCCCGAGTATTATATTTACTGGCATTTTACTCCCAGACTGTTCATGTGGTTGTTGTTGATGGTTTTCCACACATATTGATGATCATATTGTTATACCATTATTGACATTTGATATCCAGATTATATTGTTGGCATTTTTATGCGCGGATTATGATATTGACATATTTATGTCTTGATATTGTTATGGAAACCTCTGATATCCAGTTTGAGATAAATATTGGTGACTCGTCTTGATATCGAGATCACAAGGGAAAATTATGAATATTTTAATGAAGAAGAAAAGATGAGTTGTGTTATCACCCTTTTGATTATACTGTGTATCTCTTACCATGATTATGTTTGAAGTACAAACTATTTGAATCTCCTATTTTAGAACTGTATATTATTATGAATGCTTTCATTAACCAACTTTAGCTGACATTGTCATTAAATATTTTAGGTAACCAGTAATGAAATTAGATGATGGACTCGGTAGTTTCGTGGGATCCACGAATAAGACCATTTAGGACATGCATTCGCTTTCGCATTGAGTAAATATCATTTGATTATGTATTGGTTGGAACAACGTATTGTTGAGATATTATGGGTTGTTTGTCCCACTTTAATTATTATAGATTTTAATTGATTAAATTTTATGCATTTTGATATCTTTTAGCATATTGTTAGCTAATCGTACGTTAAGGTTTTCATGGTTCGTTGGGCCAAGGCTCATGATTCATGGTCGGTCACTTTTCCCGAATTGGGGTGTGATAGATACAAGTCAGCCCCCACCTCGACTAAATACACAAAAGGACATCATGAGTCAACCCAAATGGGACATGAGTCGACCCAATGCCAACATCCCTCACAGTGGCCAACTGTGAGTCGACCTAAGGTACCTATGAGTCGACCCAAGTGCACATGAGCTGACACAGGAGCATTTTTAGTCGACCCACAACAACAAGTCTACATAGAGACTCTCATGAGTCGACCTAAAGACTTCATGGGTCAACCCACTGGAGGCTTCTGTCAAACAACAAAGACGATCACACTTTGAGTCGATCCAGATTTCTCATGAGTCGACCCATTGGCGTAATAATCTTTCCAAAGGAATTTGAGTCGATCCAAGCTCACCTTGAGTCGACCCAGAGTTACGCAGTCAGTATTTTTCAACGCGATTTACGGAGAAATATAGCGGTATCTCAGAGCATTAAATGTCAAGATTTGATCTTCAATCACTATATTCAGGCACGAATTAATATGAGAATTTATTTCAGTATCAATCCAAAGAGGATATATCAAATCGTTGAAAAAGAGAACTTAAGATCACATTAATTAATTACAGGATATCACTAAAGTAGATACAGAACTGATGTACAGTGTCACTATTCAAGTTTAAATTTCAAATCAGATTTGACTATTGAATCAGTCCAAAAAAAGAAAATGACAGAAGTGGATTGCAAATAACCAGAATCACTCCCAGTATCAAGATTATTAATTATAAGATGTATCTCAAGATATGCTTGAAGCTAATGTCTATATAAAGACATGATTTCTCAAAGAAGCAAACAGACCCAACAACACAACCCCAGATCAGATTATCTATCTATCAATCACTCTTTTGAAGAGAGAAATCAAAAAAAAAAAGGAGAGCAAATCTTGTATCACTCATTCAAGATCAAAAATAGATTCTCTCATCTACTATTCAAAAAAACTCTAGCAACTACTATTCATCATCTTGCTCGTTATTTTTTTTCAGAGTGCTACAATGTAGAAATCAACTCTTTATAGAGAGTACTTCTTTTATTACAACTCATTGTAAAAGTACGGGCGAGTCACCCTGTACTATTCTTTGTGTGTGGTTTAGCACACAAAAAAGAAAGATCACAAGTGCTAGAAGCCTGGAGGCTTTGGAACACAACTTGGTGAGTCTTTGGAAAAGGCTTGGAACATTAGGTCACAAGTGCTAGAAGCCTGGAGGTTTTAGAACGCAGCTTAGTGAGTCTTCTGTAAGAAGCTGAAGCAAAAATCACAAGTGCTAGAAGCCGGATGGCTTTAGAACGCAGCTTGGTGGTAGCTTGTAAAAAGTTTGAAGTACACCCGTAAGTGCTATCAGATAGTGGAAAATCTCAAAGAAAGCTTGAGGAGTGGACATAGACTGGAATAGCCGAACCACTAGAGTGTCATGTCTATCTCTATATCTTTTCATTGCCATTATATTTATATATGGTTATATATATATTGCTTATATTGTTTAAATAGTTTTTAAACAAAAAGGTTTTTAAAAAACTCTATTCATCTCCCCTCTAGGGTTATTCTTCGAATAACAATTAGTATTAGAGCCTTGTCTCTTGTTTTTAACTTAACAATATAAGAGGATCCTATGGAAACCTCTGTTGGAACGACTCTTTCTGAGGAACAATCTACTAACAGACCTCCATTATTATGTGGAACAAATTATAACTACTGGAAAGCAAAAATAAAAATCTATATACAAGCAGTAGATTATGAACTATGAAAAATCAATGTATATGGTCCTAAGAGACCTATCAAAGAGATTGAAGGAATGATCACTCCAAAAGATAAATTAGAATGGAATGAAAATGATATTAGAAAAATACAAAGAAACTATAGAGTTATGAATCTACTTTACTGTGATTTAGATTGAAATGAATTCAATAGAATATCTGTATGTGAAACATCAAAAAAAATTTGGGATAAACTATAAATAACTCATGAAGGCACAAATCAAGTCAAAGACTCTAAAATAAGTATGCTTGTACAGGAGTATGAATTATTTAAAATGCATAGTAATGAAAACATTTCTAACATGTTTATTATATTTACTAATGTTATCAATTCTCTGAAATCACTTGGAAAAATATATACTAATGTTGAAAATATGAGAAAGATTCTCAGATATTTTCCAAAAGGTTGGGATGCAAAGGTCACAATCATTGAAGAAGCTAAGGACCTCAATATACTCAGTCTTGATAAACTCATGGGATCATTGATGACACATGAGATTGTCATTAAAGGAAGAATGAAAGAAGAAGAACCAAAGGCAATGAGAGGTATAACATTAAAATCTATACAAAAAGAGTCATTTGACAAAGAAGACTCAAGCGAGAACATAGCACTCCTTAGCCGAAAGTTCAATAAGTTTCTTAAAAGAACAAGAAACTTTAAGAGAAGACCTTTTCAGAAAGATTCCAAAGGAAAAACAAGTAAAGACCTTCCTATATGCTTCGAATACAAAAAATCAGGGCATTTTAAAACAGATTGCTCTCTTCTAAAGAAAGAGAAGTCTAAAAAATTCAGAAAAAGAGCAATGAAAACTACATGGGATGACTCGGAAGAAAGTCAAGATGAATTAACATCAAGCGATGGGGAGATTATAAATCTCTCTCATGGCAAATGAGGAAGACGACAATGATGATGAGGTATTTTCTAATCCAAATAATTATGATGAACTGTTATATATTTTTAGTGAAATACATTATGAGTTTGAAAAAATCTTAAAATAAAAATCACAAATCTTTCAAAAGAACTTGAAGAGTTGAAAGCATTTAATGAAACATTAATTTCAAAAAAAGATAATTCATCACATAATCATAAAATAACTCTTCTAGAAAAGGAAAATGAAATCTTAAAGATAAAAACAAATAATTTATTTGATACAGTTATAAAGTTTACAAAATGGGAAGAAAATCTCAATAAACTTCTAGGACAATAAAGATGTGTTTACAATAGGGCCGGTATAGGCTATGAAGATTCAAATAATCAAAAGTTTTTAAAAGACCTAACAACTCATGAAATATTATGTTGTAATCATTGTGAAAAATTAAGTCATATTAAAAAAGATTGTAAAGATTGGATTTCTAAAAACATGAATCACACAAAAACTAACAATAAAGGACTCAAAAAAAGTGGATACCAAAAGAAATTGTATGACTGTTTTTGTAGGGATGCTTAAAGTCTACTCCACATAAGGACAGATGATTTCTAGATAGTGGATGCTCCTAGCATATGACGGGCTATAGAAATAAGTTTATATCAATCACACCAAAGAATGGAGGACACGTAAGCTTCGGTGACAACTCCAAAAGTAAAATTCTCAGAGTTGGTACCATTGGTAAAAATTTCTCTCTATCTATTGAAAATGTCTTGTTTGTAGATAGACTTAAACATAACCTACTAAGTATTAGTCAACTATG